>JASANC010001843.1:0-26204 GCA_030248135.1 Theristus sp. LFF4_11 | reverse complement strand
CAGCAGTGTGCGGTCTCCGGTGTTTTCAAAGACTGCGTATGTGTGCGTCTGTGTTGCAGGGCATCTCCGCAGACATTCTCTCTGGCAGCGTCAACGGTCAAAGCAGCACCATCCAACGTCGACGCCCTCCGCCTGGTGGCTACCCTCGAGGCCAACCGGGCACCCGCGGCAGAGGCCGAGGCGGCCGGTACCCAGGCGCCGGCGCAGGCACCGACGGCCGTTCAGCGCAGCAGCCGAGTCGCACCGGCACCGCACCGATGAAAATGCCGCAGTTGTCGATCTTCGATTGAAACTACACACATTGCAATCTGGTGGACGAAATCGGTTGTCGATATTATTAGAACAATACGTGCGTTAAGGGGTTGTAAAGCGAAACCGGGCGTGCATTAATTATTGCGAAATCGTGTTTACGAAGGCACGCGTTGTTGTTTGTTATGCACGCTCGGGTATCGCTTGCCGAGTTGAGAGGGAGCGAAATGCATGTCTAGGTGTATGTAATCTTGAAACTGATTTGATTCCGTTTTTTTTGTTCTTTGTTTTATCAATTCTTGCAATGCTCCATTTATTGTTCGATTTGATTTGCCTTTATGCACCACGGTCCACGCACACCCGAGTTTGAGACTGTCATTTTTGTTGGTTCATTTTTATTTTCTGTTGTTTTTTGGTTTATTTGTCAAATTTTCATGATGGAATTCAGTCGTGCATTCATCAAATGGTCCTTGTTTGAGTGTTCTTGCTGGGCTGATTAGCAGCAGAGAGTGAATTGCTACTGGTGTTATGCCAAGACCAAGTGTTTGCATTTCGAAACCTGAGAGGCATCCACAGTTTTGCGCTTGACTTGCAAAAGCAACATATTTGCTCGTTTACAAACTAAACAATGCGACAAAATCAGCATTTCTGCCGAGTGTTTTTATGTGGAGGCAAATTGTTTTGCTGAGAGAGATTGAATGTAATTATAATAATGAATGGGGTACTACTCTCGACTTTCTGTAAATTCTTACGAGTAACACGTATTTTATTAATGGTTCGTTTCTGTGTTTTAGTGTTGTCAACTTGGGTGTTTTTTTAAATATCAATGAAAATCGATTCTATGTTGATAACCTGCAATATCAATAGTTTTCGTTGACTTTTGTTCTGCTTTCAAGGGTCGTGTCATTTATTCTCAGTTTGTTTCCAGCAAGCAGACACCGAAGTTTCTGTTCACGTTTGTGGGTGGTGATGGTACAATACTGATAGTATAGCAACGTGATTTTGTTTAACTTATTTTCTTGCTCGAATTTGAGCAGAACAACTGTGGCGAATGTACATGCTTGTTTTATTATTGTGCCGTATCTTTACTGTGTTGTCCATATACCAAATCTACGGCAGATCCTGTTTGTTTTTTGTGAAACATCCGTTAGTGCCTGATTGCTTTGCGTTGAAAGCACATCTATTTGCTCTTTACAATGATTTGACGTGAGCTCAGCAACCAAAAAACACCAATAACATTGATTTTGTATCTTTTACTCGTGGTTTAGCTTTGTTGGCTGCATTTTTCTTGACCTTGTGTGTCTTGTGTGCGCACAGGTACGATGTGTTTTCGTGGCGAGACCAATGAGACGCAGACGCACACCATGATTGCCGTTGCACTGTCTCATATCACCCTCATGTTTCCGTCGCCTCCTCTCTACCAAACCGTTGTTGCATTCAACTTTTCAAACACCGACATTATTTTGTTTTTCTTACTTTTCCGCATCCCAAAAATGGCCAATGTGCAAAAGAATGTACTATTTGGTTTCTGTTTTATCATTGAACGTGACTCTCAGAAAACAAAAGAAAGTCTCAATATCACGATTATTTGCTGCAATTGATGTGAATGTGGAAAATATGTCTTAGGAACTTTTTTGATTGAACAAGCTTGTTCGACTGACCTTGCTGTGTGTTCTTGTTGGCTTATTGTGTTTCATATTGTGTTTCAATACAAATTGTCTTGCAGTGCCTTCAATGTTTTTCAATTGCACGAACTTTCTTTTATTGTCTGCTCTGAAATTTGTGTGGATTTTTATGTGGTTTTTAAACAATTTTTGATTTTATTTGGAGATTTCGTTCACAGTTCATTCGCTACGGTTCTGCTAATTGGCTGCATATTTGAATGTAGATTAGCCACTACAGCAAATGGACGTGTTCTGTTACCATAACAGTGTGCGCCCACTTAATTGGTTCAACACACAAGCGCTTGGTTCATTTCACAGATTTGTTGGGTCGTCGTTTTATTTTGTCCTGAAACATGGTGATTTTTAGCGTGTTTGTTTTTTTTCCATTTTCTGAAAAGTGCTAGGCAAAATACATATGTTGTTTCTGACTGGTTCCTAAACGCATTCACAGATTATAAATATTTTTTCCACCACGGCCGTCAGGTTTAAACTAAGCAGTTTTTGTAGGTCCTGTCTTGACCCAGCTGACATCACCCATGGTTGGCTTGTTCCTACTGGTATAAGCATCAATTTCACATTAGTTGCATGAAGCACAATTTCACGCCACAAAAATTTTAGGAACTTGTGTCGACATACGTTTGCAGGCATAACTCTGTAACTTTACTGTTTTCCGTTACTGTGAAGCTTTTTCTGTTTATTTCGTACTGCTGTATTTTTGTCTGAAAAAAAGTGAGTTTTATTTGCTGAATAATATTTTAATAAAACAGATTTTACCAATGCCGAAGATGATGTATGCTGTGTTTTATTATGTTTACGGTGTCCAAAAACGCGTGAGTTCGAGCGAAAACATGAGAAAGCGATTCCGGTTGAAACAATCCAGCGAAATGCACAAAAAAGAAATACGATAAAGAAACACCGCAAGACGCTAAATTCTGGAACGCAGAATACTGACATTTCAAAAAGATACGAATAAGAACAGTCACTTGAATGGCTCGTTTCAGACGACTGCCGTATCCAAACGATGTGAATTGAAAACCAGTGTTAGTTGCTTGCTTTGAACGCAATGTCGCCGTATCATGGGCGGTTTGCAAATCAAAAAACTAGACAATCAGCATTGAGTTACATTCGCAAAGTCCTAGTCCAAAGACAGTGCACACTGTCCTAAAAACACTGCCCATGCACCAACACTATCACTATGATCTCTTATTTTGGTTCTGAGACTCGATGCGCGCATAGATAAATACAGTTTCATGCATGACGCAGGAATTCAAATTTGGTAACGAGATCCGGGTCCCTTAAATAGAGCCGGTTCACTTGAGCCATTTTGAATTGCCATAAGATTCCATTCCACATCTGCAAACGCAGTGAGACGCAGACAGAACCGAAAAAATTTAAAAAAATTGCCAATACGATCACACAATGCGCGCTATTATCGTGTTGTGTGCGTGCGTTTGTGGGCATGTCGGCAACAACAACAGAGTGCACTGTCAGCAAGACTGGCGACTTCAGGCGCATCCACGCAATCAAACATGGACAACGGTGAACAACTCGAAATGACCCGAGCGAGCAAAACGGCAACGTGCGACTGGTCTGGCAGATTCAGGATGCGCTTGAGGCGGCGGCGGCTGCCGGCAGCACGCCAGCGCTGGGCGGGGGCAGCCCGATGGTCTTGCGGACGAGCCGGTCGGCGATGTGCTCGAACTGCGCGCGGTCCTCGCGCCACATCTTCGCTGCGTTCACGTTCGCCGCGCTCTCGTCGTTCGGCTCTGCGCAAGGCAACAGAAAAAACATGTGCGAAGAAAGCACAGCAAACGGTTGTTGTTGTTGGGATTTTTAGGCGATGTTTTCAGCCAGGGGCTAACCCAGAGAAGCGTACAGAACGCCATTGAGTAGGGCGCCCATCGAGTTCGTGCCTATACACCCCTCGGCGGGGCTCGATCCCCCGAGCGCACAGACTGTAGTCTAACGCACTACCACCAGGCCACGAGGGTGCCAAGCACGCTTGAGGGACGACTCAGTGAGACCACAGCACACCACGCGCTGCTGTGCTCTCAGCGCGACGGTGGGGCGGCCAATGACGAAACAGACTGCACAAGGTCGCTTACATGGAAACTGGAAATACAAAAAACGTCCACCTTTTGTGTGACGTGCTGTTGCCAAATAACTTGAGTGTTTGTCGCTCTCGAATTATGGTATCTGGTTTTTAACCGCTTTTGAACCGTAAAACCGATTTGAGAAATACGTTTTTTTGCCAACCGCACTAGCGAATTGCAAGGAAACGGTTGTATAGCGTTGCAAGTACCCAGAGAGACCAAACGTGAAACGTCGCAAAAGCGTCAGCGTGTTCGCATCGCACGGGCATATACGCGCTCACAGGCGCTCAGTCTACAGCTGCACGCACAGATCACAATCAGCTGCACCCACCTGCGAGCATGCTCACCACGGAGAGCAGTATTTTCTCGACCGACTGCACCGGCGACCAGCGCTCAGCGCTCGACTCGTAGCCGGTCGGATCGTCGCCGGGCGAATGCAGGATACTGATGCAGACACGGCCGTCTGGAAAAACGCTCAAAAACACAAACACGTGTACTCACACGGACACTGGCGCACCGACGGTCGACGCCGCAAACGCAGCGAGTGACAAGCGCTCGGCGCTTTCCTGGCTACTGATTGGACGTTTGATTGGACGACTTGTTAGACGCGCTGCGCTGCCCCCACCGGCGCGGCGCGATTCCAGCGTGGTGGCTTTTTTCCGCTCAATCATTGTGTATTTTACAGTACTGTACATTTGCGCAAGGAAAACTAAAACGCTTCTGTGTGGTGTGGTGACGGTGAGGTGTTTCGGCGCCACTAACAAGACGTTTGCATTCGGCAAACGATCAACACAGCTGCAGAAAAGCAGACGGTCACTGCCACTCCAACATTTATTTGTTGATTTCACAACACACAAATACAACATGCAAATGCAAATTTTCGGTTAATGTACAAACGTGTCCACGGAAATTCGCCGCGATTGAACAGGCGCGATTTATCCCGGCTGCAATTGTCCGGGACGCGAAAATCTGTTTGCTTGTGCGTTTGCCTGCCGCTCAGTGGCGCCGGAATAAGGAATAAAGCAGAACAGAAGAAAACAAACCTGGATAGATGTTTGGGTGGAAGAGATCGCAGAGAAACGTCATTTTTGGTGGCGACAACGGGTAGTCGGATGGAAAGACGAGCTTCGCGGGGAACACACCGTTCTCGAAGCACGTGCCCTCTGGGCCTCTGAAAGCAGGCTGCCTTGACAAAAAGTGCACGGTGTTGCGAAAAAAACTACAATGGGGAAAATGGCTCGTTTGTCTGGAAGTTGCTCTATTGCAAATTTAAAAACAATACCGAAAGCGTTTGGCACCGTTTTAGAGTGGACAATTTTGACGACCAAATTTTTGACAAACACATTGAAGCAGCAGAGCCATGTTGCCCACTGTAGTTTTTCTGCAACACCCTGTACAACTAAACACAATGTGCAGTTTATAACAGCCCGCAGAAAGACATATTTAGCTGTTTATAACGGTGTGTTGGAAAAACAATTTAGCTACAAATGGGAGTTTTTCATCACCGTTCATTTTTATTTCAATTCAAAGTTTCGTGTGCTCTGTGTTCTACGAGAAAAAACACCTGACAGGTTTGAAGAAACTGATAGTACAAAGAAAGGTACAACCCAAAAATCAAGCAAATACAACTGCAAAAGTAGCACAGTTTGCATGTCAGATTCGGACGGAAAACAAACGAACGCACGTGATCAAACATTCCCATTCGAAAAAATTGTCCTCGCTGACCGGGCCGGCAATGATTCCGTCGGGTGGGTTCAATGTAAGCTCTGCAAAATGCGCCAGTGTTTGCGAAACTACATAAACGTAAACTATTCACTCGAAAATAGCATCCCCACCCAACATTCGAAGGCAACGGAGACACCAAATAATCATTGAAATTCAAAATGCAATTAGTTTTACAAATAACTTTTTGAAAATCCTGCCTCAGTTTGTACTGAGCTCGAAATTCAGAGGATCGCTGTCAGCGCAGTGTTCTACGCAACTTCACTCACGTTTGTATTCGGCCATCAGCCTCTTCAACGCATAGCCAGCCATTTTGCTTCTCCAATCTCCACCACGTTGGTAATGAAAATTATTTGAGTGTACTAGGCCAGGGGCTTCAGAATAGATGCTTTCAGGAAAAGGAGTCACTGTTCTAGTGTTATTTGTTGCGTTGAAATGTTTTTTTCTGAAAAGGGTGCAAGAAATGGGGTTGTTAAAAAAACAAAAATTGTCATTTTTGGTTTTATAAAGAAAATTTTGAAAAAAATTGCGAAAATAAAAGTTGTGCTAAATCAATCAATCAGGGAGTCCGACTCCGAAGAACAACATTTGACATGCAAGCGCCTGCCGAATGACAATGACTCCCGTATGGCGGAACTTTCCAGATTTTGTTTTGGTGACTGACTTCATTTCATTCACACCTTTTCCAAGGAGTACCTCCAAACACAGGTCGTGGTTCTCGTTCCAAATGATTTTTCTGTGTTTTACCCACAGTACTTTCTTGAATACTTCAGATGGAGAACGCACCGGTTCACGTTGTTGTTGATGGGCAACGCCGCGTTCAAGACGACAAATCTGCAACAATCAAGAGTTGACACTTGACCATAGTTGTTCTAGGGGGGGGGGGCGGCCCCCCCCCCCCCCCCCCAAAAATTTCTCGAATCTATCTCTATCAGACAGGTTTTTTCGGCTCAGCTATTATCTATCTGAAAAAATTTCTCAGCCAGCTACCTAAAAATTTTTGTTTAGAAGATATAAAATGAGTCAATTTTTGACCAAAATTGACCATTTTTGCTCGTAATTCTTGAAAATTTCGCTAATTTTAGGTAAAATACGCGTTTATACTTGATTTTTAGTGTATTTTTAGCATTATTTTGCTGTTTTTATAGCTTTTTAGCGTTTTAGCTATCTATCTATCAAATATCAAATTACAAAATTTTGACCGCCCCCCCCCAGTCACATGGCCCCCCCGCGCCCCCCCCAAAATTTTCCAGCTATCTATCTGGAAAATTTGCTCCAGCTATCTATATCGGCCCCCCCACCCAACCCCTCGGCTCTGGAAGCTCTGGAACAACTATGCACTTGACAAGTAGGTTTCCTCTAATTTGAAGGGTAAAACCAAAGTAATTTGCTGCTTTTTGGTCCATTTACGAGCACATGAAATGAAACCAATTGCAGAAGCTTCTATCGGTATCTGGACTGGACTTTGCTCGTCGGTCGATGTTTGACCTGAAAGCAGAAATAAAATTGTCACAAAAAATTCTCCCAAAAACTAAGTCCACGAGCCCGATTTTTGGCGAATCCGAGGGGGGGTCCGCCCAAATTTGGGGGGGGGGGTCGTCCCGGGTGGGGGGGGGTCGACTTGGTTGGGGGTAGGGTTGTTAAAAAAAACAAAAATCGTCATTTTTGTTTTTTTTTAAAGAAAAATTTAAAAAAAATTTCAAAAATCAAAGTTGTGCTAAATCAATCAGGGAGTCCGAAGAACCACATATGATATGCAAGCGCCTCCCGAATGACACCCGTATGGCGGAACTTTGCAGATTTTGTTTTGGTGACCTCAATTACCCCTTTTCCAAACCGTCACCATGCCTCTTCTTGTGTTTTGACCTCCAAAACGTCACTAATTGTCCCCAGCTAAGCTAATGCTGAAGTGAAGACAAACATACCGCCTTGAAATTCGATCAATTCTTCTGATGGTTTCGCGACGACACGACACGAAGCAGCAACCAGACAACGTAGCGCTTGCAAACGGTGCAGCGAGCACAATCGGACGCTCTGCGAGGCTAATCGTCACCTTATCTGCATCGGAAATGGTAGGCTAAGCTTTGGGACGCTCAAAAACTTCATCGCAGATGTTGTCGAAGCCTAAAATCAGTCGGTAAAACGGTCCAAAATCGACTGCTAAAGGTTTTACGAGGTATAATCAAAGAAAATTTTTGTTGAACTTTCGAAAAATTGTGCCAAAATTGAGGTTTTCAGAGCATATTAGAGGAAAATTTTTTCGAATTTTTTTTTTTTAAAAAAAAATCGACATTTTTGTTTTTTTTTAATCACTTTTTTTTTTAAAAAAAAAAATTTTCATTTTTGTTTAACAACCCTAGTTGGGGGGGGGGGGGGGGCCCGAGCATAGTTGTTCCAGAGCCGAGGGGTTGGGGGGGGGGGCCGATATAGATAGCTGGAGCAAATTTTCTAGATGGATAGATAGCTGGAAAATTTTGGGGGGGGCCGCGGGGGGGCCATGTGACTTTGGGGGGGGCCGGTCAAAATTTTGAAATTTGATAGATAGATAGCTAAAACGCAAAAAAAGCTATAAAAACAGCAAAATAATGCTAAAAATACACTAAAAATCAAGTATAAACGCGTATTTTACCTGAAATTAGCGAAATTTTCAAGAATTACGAGCAAAAATAGTTAATTTTGGTCAAAAATTAACTCATTTTATGTCTTCGAAGACAAAAATTTTCAGATAGATAGCTGGCTGAGAATTTTTTTTAGATAGATAATAGCTGAGCCGAAAAAACCTGTTTGATAGAGATAGATTCGAAAATTTTTTGGGGGGGGCCGGCCCCCCCAGGCCCCCCCCTAGAACAACTATGCTCCCGAGCGTGACCGAAAATTCTAGGGGGGGGGGGGTCCGAGCCCACACTCCACACACAACTCTGGGCAAAAAAGCATAACGCAATGACACTTTCTGTGGATCAGTAGCGAAAGCGGGACCTCGGGTGAGGGGGGGGGGGGGTGTTTGCCTAATTTTAGAGGGGGTCAGGTGCCTTCTCAGGGGGGGTGCCAGTACCGTGGGCGAGGGGGGGTGGGGGGGGGGTACACCCAAGGGTTGTTAAACAAAAATGAAAATTTTTTTTTTTAAAAAAAAAAGTGATTAAAAAAAAAAAAAAAATTTCGATTTTTTTTTTTTTAAAAAAAATTCGTATAATTTCCCTCTACTCTGCTCTGAAAACCTCAATTTTGGCACAATTTTTCGAAAGTTCAACAAAAATTTTCTTTGATTATACCTCGTAAAACCTTTAGCAGTCGATTTTGGACCGTTTTACCGACTGATTTTAGGCTTCGACAACATCTGCGATGAAGTTTTTGAGCGTCCCAAAGCTTAGCCTACCATTTCCGATGCAGATAAGGTGACGATTAGCCTCGCAGAGCGTCCGATTGTGCTCGCTGCACCGTTTGCAAGCGCTACGTTGTCTGGTTGCTGCTTCGTGTCGTGTCGTCGCGAAACCATCAGAAGAATTGATCGAATTTCAAGGCGGTATGTTTGTCTTCACTTCAGCATTAGCTTAGCTGGGGACAATTAGTGACGTTTTGGAGGTCAAAACACAAGAAGAGGCATGGTGACGGTTTGGAAAAGGGGTAATTGAGGTCACCAAAACAAAATCTGCAAAGTTCCGCCATACGGGTGTCATTCGGGAGGCGCTTGCATATCATATGTGGTTCTTCGGACTCCCTGATTGATTTAGCACAACTTTGATTTTTGAAATTTTTTTTTTAAAAAAAAAATTTTTTTTTTAAAAAAAAAACAAAAATGACGATTTTTGTTTTTTTTAACAACCCTAGTACACCCCCCCCAGAGCACCAGAGACCGTCGGGTGGGGGGGTGGGGGTAGGGTTAGGGGCTTTGAAAAAAAAAATTTTTTTATTTTTTTTTTCGTTTTTTTTTTAAATTTGGATTTTTTTTTTCAAACTTAAAAAAAAAATTTAAAAATTTTTCTTCTACTTTGCTCTGAAAATTCGATTTATGGCATAATTTTTTGAAAGTTCAAACCAAATTTTCTTCCCAACTTCTTTGTGTGCTTAGGTACATGTCATTATTTGGTCATTTTGACCGACGTACTCCATGTTTTTCGATTTGGATGACTTCTAGAGTCAATTTTTAGCGTTGAAATGACTTAACTGAATTGAAATATCGTTTCAGAAATCGTTTTCTTGCAACTTAGAACATGTTTTTTCAGTCGGTAGGCCATGAGATGAACATGATATCTTGTTGATTGGCGTACGTTATAGGTCAACAATGGAGTTCTGCGACATATTGTTAAACAATTGGAGCGGGGATGTTGGTTAATACCACATCACACGACCGTTTTTCAGATACCCGATAACATGGCCACATGTTGAAACTTGCGTGCTGAGCTAAACTAACGTGTTAAACTTG
The DNA here is from genome assembly GCA_030248135.1 of Theristus sp. LFF4_11. Classification (NCBI taxonomy): domain Eukaryota; kingdom Metazoa; phylum Nematoda; class Chromadorea; order Monhysterida; family Xyalidae; genus Theristus; species Theristus sp. LFF4_11. Next base: position 16,056 of record JASANC010001843.1, on the reverse strand, counting down.
CGTCTGTCAGTTGCCCGCAACGTGATCGCGAAATCATGGTACGTGTTTTCGATACGATGATTTGAAGAGTGGGCTCTCGCCATGTGGCAGATAGCATAGCTGGTTGAACCTGAAAGTAAGTGTCTTGGGGGGGGGGGCGACCGGGTCGACAGGGGTTGCCGACTTAGCTACAGCGAACAGGAATTTTTGAACACAGTCAAATTTTGGTAATTTTCTAAAGAGGAACAACTAAGAACGGTTCAATATTCAAGTACACGTCGAAAATTGTCCTGTTTTACTGTTGAAAATGCAACTTTCCCTCTATGAAATGGACATAATTTCAATAAAACACGATTTTCGCTCTTATAGTTTTCCGGATCGTTCTGAAAATAGTCTAGATGAACTCAGCTCGACGAGACGCTTCGAACAAACCTAACTTGTAAAAAAAATTTTTTTTTTTTAAATTTTTTTTTTTAATTTAAAAAAAAATCCGGATTTTTTTTCCCCTAACCCTAGGTGGGGGGGGGGCACCGTGCCACCCCCCCCTAAAACCGGGGACCCCCCCCCCATCGGACCCCCCCCCCCCTCGAAAATTTGGCCGACCCCCCCCCCCCCCACCCACCCTCAAATTTTGTATGGCGGAGACCCCACCCCCAAAATTTTCCGTACACCCTAAATTTTTTTTTGAAAATCATGATTTTTTGTCTATAAAGTCCATAATATAAGCTGAATATATGATAACTTGACCATCTTCATTGTAATTTCAACGATTTTGCAGCAAAATTTAGCGTTTTTCCTTCAAAATTTAAGCGAAAAATTATCATGGGGGGGTGGGGGTAGGGTGGACCCCCCCTACAGAAAATTTTGAAAAAACGCACCCCCCCCCCCATGGGACCCCCATGGGGGGGTCCCACGTTACCATAGGTTGGACCCCCCCCTCACTTTTTGGTCGGCACCCCCCCACGGCACCATACCCCCCTTCGAAAATTGTTTTGGGCCCACGGTACTGGGGGGTGCACGGGCACGGGCAGCAAATTTTCCTGAGGGGGGGGGGGTGCACTGGCAGAAAAATTTCGGTTGGCCTGTCGTACTAAATCAAACCACTGACGTTGGCAGTCGTTGCCTAAACTAGCCTAAACCAAAACCTAATCCTAAAGCCTAATTCCAAGCGAAACATAATCCTGACCTAATCCTAACCTAAGCCAAGCCTTTTCAAGAAGGAAGATGTCAGAACAATTGCGTTTTGAACAAGTTCTTATTGGGGCCGGAGCGTGTGCAGGCGCGCTAGTGGATCATGAGCATGAGCATGCCGATGCCACGTGCGCGTGCGCAGCTGTAGGGAAAATTTCGTGAGGGGGGGTGCACGGGATACCAAATTTTTGCCTTAATTAAAAATTAAAAAAAAAAGTTTCGAACCCCAATAAATGTCACTTTCTGTTGAAAGTGTCTTAAATGCATTTTCCAAATAAAAGTACAATTTTGATGGCTAAAATTCATTTTTTAAATTAATTAAAAAATTAATAAAAAATCCGGATTTAAAAAAAGATTTTTTTAATGTTTAAAAAAATTCGAATCCCAGGATGGGGTGTCAAGCAAATTTCGAGGGGGTGTGGATATGGTCCAGTGTCAGGTTTTAGGGGGTGGGTGTCGCGTGACCTCCTACCCCCCCCCACGCGGAGGTCTCGGGTGTTCTAATCTAAGCAGTAGCGAAAGCGGAACCTCGGGTGAAGAGGGGTGTTTGCATAATTTTAGGGGGGGGGTGTCAGTAGGGTTAGGGGCTTTGAAAAAAAAATTTTTTTTTATTTTTTTTTTCGTTTTTTTTTTAAATTTGGATTTTTTTTCAAACTTAAAAAAAATTTGAAAAATTTTTCTTCTACTTTGCTCTGAAAATTCGATTTATGGCATAATTTTTTGAAAGTTCAAACCAAATTTTCTTCCCAACTTCTTTGTGTGCTTAGGTACATGTCATTATTTGGTCATTTTGACCGACGTACTCTATGTTTTTCGATTTGGATGACTTCTAGAGTCAATTTTTAGCGTTGAAATGACTTAACTGAATTGAAATATCGTTTCAGAAATCGTTTTCTTGCAACTTAGAACATGTTTTTTCAGTCGGTAGGCCATGAGATGAACATGATATTTTGTTGATTGGCGTATGTTATAGGTCTACAATGGAGTTGTGCGATATATTGTTAAACAATTGGAGCGGAGATGTTGGTTAATACCACATCACACGACCGTTTTTCAGATACCCGATAACATGGCCACATGTTAAAACTTGCGTGCTGAGCTAAACTAACGTGTTAAACTTGCGTCTGTCAGTTGCCCGCAACGTGATCGCGAAATCATGGTACGTGTTTTCGATACGATGATTTGAAGAGTGGGCTCTCGCCATGTGGCAGATAGCATAGCTGGTTGAACCTGAAAGTAAGTGTCTTGGGGGGGGGGGGGGGCGACCGGGTCGACAGGGGTTGCCGACTTAGCTACAGCAAACAGGAATTTTTGAACACAGTCAAATTTTGGTAATTTTCTAAAGAGGAACAACTAAGAACGGTTCAATATTCAAGTACACGTCGAAAATTGTCCTGTTTTACTGTTGAAAATGCAACTTTCCCTCTATGAAATGGACATAATTTCAATAAAACACGATTTTCGCTCTTATAGTTTTCCGGATCGTTCTGAAAATAGACTAGATGAACTCAGCTCGACGAGACGCTTCGAACAAACCTAACTTGTAAAAAAAAATTTTTTAATTTAAAAAAAAATCCGGATTTTTTCCCCCCTAACCCTAGGTGTCAGGCAGGTGCCTTCTTGGTGAGGGGGGGGGGGTGCACGAGCAGAAAATTTTCATTTTCCTGAGGGGGGTTAGGGTTCAAAAAAATGAAAATCCCGATTTTTTTAATTAAATTTTTTACGTTTTTTAATTATTTTTTTTTTTTTTAATATCGTCGCCTCCGTGGCTCGGTGGTTAGCACGTTCGCCTTCAACTCAGAAGGTGACGGGTTCGAACCCCCACGGAGGATGACAAACTGCCGCCAGTGTAGCTCTCTACTCTAATAACTACACTGGTTTTCAACTAAAGCTTTCGGATTCGCTGCCCTGCGGGGATATAGCGACCGCAGGCCACCGAAACCGAAATCGGGCTAAGATCACTGGTGCCCCCAGGACAGAGCGGGGCTTAGAGGCTGTCCCCCTCACGTGGCGAGGGTATTGGTTCCACGGGATGGTGAGCCGTCCGTTCCCCAATCCCACCGGAGTTTGGTACCTTCGGGTTTCCGGAATCGGTGGGGGGCGTGCTTCAAATATTAAAAAAAAAAAAAAAAAAATTAATTAAAAAAAATTTCAAAATGCCGGAGGAAAACCCGCTGGTCGACAAAATCAGGGTGCACTCAAACCGCGCTGACGCGCTGAGTTCGAATACTGCACTTCTGAAACTAAATAAGGTTTCGGTTGCATGGAATAGAGCAAAAGAAAACCGGACGTCGGCTCAGAGTAGGGTCAGGCTTAGGGTTAGGTTTAGAAAGCTGCAATGGAACCCAACCAACCGCTTTTGCTTCATTTGGTTTGTTTGGTTTGCAAGTGGATTCCGTACCATGTGACAGTACCAGGACCAGAGTTTAAGATGACGGAAATTTCTTGATTTTACTGAAAATTTTCATGCCTATATTGAACCATGTTGGATTTATCCAACAACATGTTGTGTGCTTTCACTTTTTGTTCTCTGTTTCTTTGTGATCACTGAGCATCTTTGCGACTGCATCCGCCATTTTTGGCACGCCCGACGCTGACTTTGCACGGATTGCACACGATTTCTCCAATCGTTCTTTCGCTTGTTCGTTGTTTTCGGTAGTTTCTTTTTTGTCGTCCTTTTTCAGCAGATTCCTGCGAGTGTTATGTTGATGAACATTCCGTTGTTTTGTGTTTTTTAAAGTTCTTTGATGATATGTTTTTACAGTTCTGTGATGTTTCAAGCGGCACACACCTTGCTTTCTGCCTCAATATTTTCTGTGCCACCGGGTAGTCGACCAACGTTTCGTAGAGATCGTCCTTCATCAATACGAACAGATTCGAGAAGCCCTTGGATCGAATGCTGGCCGTCCGTCGATTGCCGCCGCCAACCGCGAGCAAACTGCAAAACACAAAACGAACACAACGCTGACGGTTCAACTTTGATTTACGTCTCATCATCAGAAAAATGCCGGCAAACTAGAATTGCTGCACGTTGAATTAAAGCATGTTAAAGAGTCCAATCCGGACTTATCGCATTGTGAACAATGATATTTTTTGCCAATTTGCGCGTGAGTTTACTGTTTTTAGTTGGTGCTTTTACTGACCTGATTTCACCGAACACTGTTCCTTCTTTGAGTGTCGCAAACACGGTCGCATTTTCTGGTCCGCCGACAACTTCAAGTACACCTCTGCTGACGATGTACATTTCTTTGCCGACTTCACCCTGAAAATCATTGTTTCAAAACGGTCTTGTGGTGTTGATTCGGTAAAATTGGCGCAAAAACACAATTCAAACCTTCTGACAAACCCAGTCGCCAGGTAGAAACAGCACAGGCCTCAGTTTGAGCACTAAATCACGCAGTAGCGCTACTTCACAGTCCTGCAATTAAAATAAAAGCGCAACAGCATACACACACAGTGGCAAAAAAGGTGATATTGGTTTCTTCAACCGTTTTTTTTCCTGCACGATTGGGAGCATGTTTATCATTTGCTGAACATTCGCATACCCATCAAAGAAACCGAAAACCAAACGATTTTGACCAAAAATGTTTAAAAAAAGAGTGAATTTGTGTCTATGATACAATGTACAACTGTATATGACTTGTCCAGCATTGGGGTGTCACAACAACTATAAGGCACTTGTCATAACTTAATGTTTGTTCTTTCATTGTGCACATAAACAAAGACTCAACAGAAAAAAATAACAAGTGTCTAATTGCGTTGATCTGAGCTACCGGCGGTCGGTTGAAGTTTTATTTTGAGTTTTTTTCTGCTTGGAATGTGAACGAACGGATGGTTAGTGCTGTTATCAGGGACTCCAGTGAACGAACACAATACCTGAAACAGCTGCACCTTGCTGAGCGTTTTGTAGTGCACCGAGATCGCGAGGTCGGTGCGCAGTTTCAACGGCAGATTACGGATCATCTTCGTCTCGTCTGCGATGACACAATTGAAACACTCGCGCACTGACGCTTGTGTGACGTCATTTCCGTTTGACAGACACAAAAATCAAAACGGCCGACATTACCGAGTATTTTCTGCGACTCCCACGTGTAGATGAACCAGGAGCGCACTCGATGCTGCAGTGGCCGCGGCAGACGCATCACGTAACAGTAGTTCAGCACCTGGTCCATCGAGTTGCGAAAGTGTTCACGGTTCTTGGCTGCGTTCGTAATGATGTCACTGATCTACAATGCCGGAAAATTTTTTAAGCTCACTATATTGACCTGGCCGGTGCACAGCGACACGCGAAAACCCAAACCAGAACCGATTCGCTCGAGTTGCAGCGGGTCGGTAACAAGACGTCTGGGAAGTGGGAATGGCTCTGAGTTTTTTATATCAACAGGACGGCTGCTTGGACGTACGCTGGCATTCCGGTCTGACTGATCGATCAGTGTTAGGTTAGTGTCAGTAACACTAACATGTCAGTGTTAGTGATCGATCGAATGATCGACTGTTAGGCAGGCACTGCAACACACAAACGACTGCGTCAGCCACTGTACCTGCCCCAAGAGCAGCGCAAACACGAGAATGCCGGCCATCCAGCTGATGTACATGTAGAAGTACTCGAGCACGTTCGTTGGCCGTGGATTGTTGCCGATTGTGATTGACAGCTTGGTTGTGAAATAGAAGCAACGCACATAGGCGTTGCCGACGTTGTTGTAGGCCCAGTCGTTCGCAAGCCTGACAGTGCTTCGGAGCTTTATGAAACTGTCAAAATACAAGTTACAATGTGTTCTCAATTTTTTGGCTTCTGCGACTCAATGCGTGTGCAGATGTAGAAAGGGAAACTGGTTTCAATCTTTATGTGGCAATTCAAAATCGTCGTGACTCGGCATTATTTTGGGGGCTTTGGAATTGGAATGGATCACTTTGCCAATATTGAATACCCGCGTCACGCATGAAACTGTTTACCTATCTGTGCGCGCATTGAGTTTCGAGACCAAAATAAAAGATCTATGGGAAGCTTGGTGTTGTTGGCAGATTCGAATAAAGCAACAGCAAATGTACCACTGTTTTTCATAATCGTCCCACCATGGTATCTGTCCAAAGGCTTGCCGTGCGCTCAGCAAATAGTAAACGCAACTGTTGTAATGGATCATTAAAACCATGTAACTCAGCGTCCGTGTGATTCTGCACAGTAAAAAAGGCTGAAAATTTATTTGAAGAAATCTGTTGGAGTCATCAACTATTATACTTGTATTCATCGCCAGTCTAGTTGGAACTCAGTTTCTAGGTCAAGCAAATTTGTGGGATCGAATTGGTGAAAAAGCTTTTTTAGTACCGACCGTAAAGCGACTGGATACGCGACAAGTGTGTCCAGCAGGTCAAACCATTCGTGATAGCAACGATACTACAAAAAACCGACAAATATGTTTCGATTTTGCTCGCAAGTGGTGCACCAAGACTACGCAATGGAAAGCTCAAGAAAAAACTTTGAAAAATACTAAAACGATTTCAGTGACGGTTACATACACGCCGCATCACAAATCGCATGTACATGATCACTTGAGTTCTTCAAAAATATAATTGCTTTCCAATGTTGTCAGGTTGCCATACCTTCAGTAATCGCGGAATCCGTAGCAGCGAGTTCGGGCCAGCAAAAATATAAAACACATCAAGAGGCATCAGCGACAGAAGATCGAGTTTGAAACTGCTGCTATACAAATAGTGTACTCGACACTCCGCTGGGGTTTTCTGCAAAAAAACAAATCACTAAACGCTCTAGAACGCCGGCAACTTTGACAAATACATACAGTGCGTTACATCAAAAAACGGAGTTCTAGAATCTAAAATCTCGAGTTTTTTGTTGCGGTATCATGATCAAGGAACTCAATCGATCGATCAACCAACAATCAAGAGTCCGTGTTTCAGGAATCGTTGTTTCGGCTTGACGACGGCCATGTCGACCAGGTAGACCAAGTCGATCGAATAGTCAAGCAACAGCCAGTACAGCAGGTTCTGCCTCGTTTGGTAGGGATACGAGGCGCGTAGTGGAATCACGGCGATGTTGTAGAGGAACGAGGCAACAACAAGCGTCAGCCAAATGATGTAGCCACGCTCTGCAACAAACGGCACTCGGTCGAAATCGAAAAGAAATGTCCAGAATTACAACGTGTATTTGTTGAGATTGAGAGTGGACTTTTCCATGCTGTTTTTCTTCTTCTAACCTCCAACCGGCGAGGCGTCACGACTCAAATGCAGGTGTTGAAGTGTTATTGATGAAACGCTTGTAAGTTTCAAAATGACGTTTGTCATTTAACACGTTGATTTGCTCCGGTAGGAGAGAACGCACAAATGCGGCAAAATGTATGCCAATAAAGTCATCAAAATACGTGAAAATACATCAAAACAGCCAAATTGCCTCACGTGTGGTGTCGATGGTGCGACGTTTCAAGAATGCGCGCGTCGGTTGCACGACGTTCGCCCAGAGCAAGCTGACCAGTCGGTTGTTGCTCTCAAAGTGCACAGCGTCTGATTGAATGCTGATTGGAGTCACTTCGCCCAGCAATGCGTTCATGTCCCTCGCACGCTCTGATGCGTTGCTGCTCACATCCGCTGGAAACCATGCGGGAATTACGGTATGGCCGATTAAACAAAGCAGCTTTTTTCAGGGTTCAAGGAGCGCGCGAATCTTGAATAATGAAAGAAAACAAGATGTTCAGAAAGCAAATTGCGTGCCAAATTTGGCGCGTTTTTGAAAACTAATGGATCATCCGCGCTATTCTGTGAATTCTTTCTCCTTTGCACACATGATTGGGAATTATGTTGGCATTTTTGAAAAAGACAACTCCTAGTCTGCAACTGATCCCGACTTGATGGACTGCCTCATTTATTCGGCCATACTGTACAATTTTCAATGTATGAATTCTTTTCCATTCGTTCAAATCGGACACACGCAGATTGACACTGCGTCTCTGACCGATCATTGCAAGGGGTTATACAGCCGAACTCTAAATTATAGGGAATCAGCTGATTGGTTGGTGGTCACACGTTCCAAACCAAACTCTGCCCCTACAGCAATTTCTGCACAGAAAGCATGCATCACGTAATCTCCAACGAGACGGCTCTGCTATAATTTCGAGTTCGACTGCACAAGAGCAAGGTGTGCTCAGTGCTGCTTATAAGCGATGCAACAATAAATCAGCAAGTTGCAATGAGACAGTCATCGAGCTCGCATAATGTACGCTCTTTGTAGCGTTTGGCCGAATAGAACTCAATTTCCCGATTGCTGAACTTCTGCATCTTGGAGTGTCACGGTCATTATAAGCAAGAAAAACAAATGAAAACCGTTCATGTTGGTTATTTATAAGCAACAAACGGGAAAGGGATCCCATGAGAACCCGATCCACTTATTGACAATTACAGCCAGGACGCTTGTGGCACTGCACCTTCGTCGAGTTCGGGCGTGGCGGCGCCCGGTCGCAGCTGCTGTTTCAATTCTTGATTTCGCCGTTCGATCTCCTGACGGATGCGCTTCGCCCGCGTGCGCATCGCATAACTCAGACGGCTGAGTCGTGTGAACGGTTTTTTTTTGCATTCATGGAACCAAAAAAAAACGATTGAGCGAATGCATGGTTGAATCCATCACACATTAAAAACTGTGCGAACACACGTCCGGTGTCCTGACCGGCTGGGTGTCCCGCGTGGCGTGTCGTGTGCCGCGTGTTGTCCCAGAATTAAAAGTGGCAACACTCGGCGTTTTGGGGCTCTTCTATTTCTGGGACACAGACACAACGCGCTGAACATCCAGGCTGGACCGGAAACCTGTTCTAGCACTTTCTTTGCCTGCATATTGTTGTACTGTTTGTTGTGGGCTCTCAAGGATCACCAATGCCACAGAAGTGGGAACTTTTCAAGTGACCAACACGGTACCCATGTTAAAATGCCGCGCCAAACATTTTCAACAAAAAAAAACAGAAAAATGTTCAGTGCGACTCACAATTTCGCGGACGCCTCTCGATGTTCGGCGTCTTTCGCACGATGGTCGCCGCAGATCGAAGCAGCAACGGACAGCGTGTCTCCATCGCGACTGTGCTGCTCGTTAAAAGTGTCCGCCAAGCTGGCCGTGCTCACGGAATCGTTCACTGGCAATTCGGTCTCACTGAAAACTGTTGAAAACTGCGAGACAGGGTGAGAGACCGCCGGGAGAACTGTAATTTCGCAATCAGATGCGAAACGTGTCGCGCTCCACGCAATGTACATTTTAATTTGTTTGTTTTATTTATTTTATTCTATTTTATTCAAAGCACGTCATTTACACTTTGCATACCTGAACACCGACCACGTTTCAGCGCAATTGACTGAGCAGTCGATCGACACCGAAACAGAACAGCTGCGTTCATCGTTCTGTTCAATCGATTCAAGTTCATCAACGGAGTCGTTTGCTGTGAAAGCAATTCAGATCAATTCAACGGTTGAATAAACAATATGCCCATTGACTGGCTAGTATAGCATGGCTACACCAATAGTATTAGCATCAATCAAACATTTTGTATATATACGCGTCCAATAATGAAGTTCGTGCATTGAAATGCAGCCAATCAGCAAACAGCACAACTCTTCGGCCACACCTTGACAGGGGATGTTTGGTGGGCGTGCGTGTGCGGCGAATGCTTTCTCCACCGTTGCTGCCATTGACTTCGCAGTATTCTGCAGTCGCATCTGCTCCTTGCCGTGTTCTTGGTCGGACTTCTGAAGTCACAAAAGTGGCATATCATAGCGCGATAGATTGGGCCTGCGCTCAGATACACGTGACCGACCTGTGTGCTGAACGGATTCTGCACCACGCGATGTTGCGGCGTCGGTCGATTCATGATGATTGCGGATACAATTCTTGAAAACTTCTAGTGATTTCTGATTATTTCAGTAACTTTTTTGACATCGGCCAATTAGCGCAAACAACAACGCACAGAGAAAATCGGCCTGCATTTCAATATGCGTGTCAAATGTAAGAAATTGCCTGAAACAATCTTCCTGCGTAGCTGCACTTTGCGTGCTTCTCATAGACCAATAACTCGCAAAAAGGGTTTTTTTCAACAGTAGCAGGCAGCAGAATATGACTCGGCGCGGGATGCGAGCACAACAACAAGTGCAAGTCGCTAAACCAGTGGATCAATCCAATGACGAGCTGCCTTTCATTTCAATTTGCGCATGATGCAGTGCGCTTCGGCTTCATTCTTGTAATGGGTATAAGCGTCTGGCAACAACAACGATACAGACCGGTGAAGGGATTGAGTGTACCTTTCAGCAAAATGGATGTGCCAATGTGATTCACTTGTTGGTGTGAGGCAATTTGCTGAGTAAAGTTTGTTAATAGCTCTTCCGGTGCATGGACTCGTTCGGAAAGCTTCCATTACGATGAGTTGTTTGAACAAATGTTTCTGCGTTTTACAGAAGAACACTGGCCAGATGAAAATATCTGCAAGACACATTGTAAAGTGCTGAGGGTTTCGTGTATCTTTGGTGAGAGTGTTCTTTAACATTTGTCTAAAATGCAATGTGCTGCGACTGTACCCATCCGTGCCTGTTGCATATTAGGGAAGCTTTGCAACCAACATTTTCGTGTTCCGTTGTTACTTGTAGCAATAACTTACAAATCAGGTTGCTCTAATCTCAGTACTCAGACTTCTTGAATTCAAAATGTTATTCATTTTTATTTGTTGTAAAAACAAAGAACAACACAACAAACACTGTTATGTACATAATCAACAGCAAAGAATAATGAGATCACAATGTATATCATAAATTAGAAACATAAAGCTTCAATTGATCGTTAACAATTTTATCCGGCGTGTCAGCTGATCTTGTTGAGTAGCTATGTATTCTCAGTGTATGGCAGAGAGCGAACGTGTGCGTGTGCGTGTGTGTCCAGTTTGCGATCGAGTCACAGATGCAGTCCGTTGATCAGCATTTCGCCCTCCTCACTCTGCATTCCCTTCGCCGCGTTGCCGGCGCGTCTGATGCGACTGGCGGGCGTTCGCACGGAGCGCAGCCGGCACGAGACGAACACGAGGAACAGCGCCAACAGGCAGAGACCGAGGCCCAGCGTGACCGCGGCTAGTGACGTGCCGTCGTTGTGTGTGGTCGCGTTGTTGACCGACTGGAACGTCACGGACGTCTGCTTCGTCTCTTCGTGAATCGAAATTGCGGGCGCGACCGCGTTGGGGTTGCTGTTGCTGTGGTTGTGCACGGTCACTGAAGAGAAACGGAAACGCTGATAACGGTCGGAGAACTGAATTGCACTTTGTTTTGGACGAAATTGAAGTGGAAACACCTTGTTCAGTAGTATTGTGGATTTATTCAAACGTGTCCGGACTAACGTGACGTCATTTTATTTAAAAACGCCCGTTTGTCAAAGTACAGGCACTAAAATTTCAGTTTGGTGTGACTGATTCGACATTCACCATTTGTTTACGGGAAGAAATCGGCTAAACGGATAGTCTCGTTTGCTGTGAACGACAAGCGCATGTTTTGTGGCACATGACGTCATTTCAGTGGGACACGTTTAAAAAAAATAAGCCATAGTATGTTCACACATATACCTGTACCTTTGCTTTTCTCTCGTTGGTTGCTGTTTGCAGCAGGCAACGCAAACGGTTGACTGAAAATAATGAAATAACATTGAACATCATTAAAGAAAAACATTTTCAGTCAGAATACCAAGCGCGATTCTTGCAAGCTGAAGAAACCGGAAAAGAAAACATCCGGTTTCGAGCGGCTGCATGTGTATACATTATTTGTACGCAAGCTCGAACTCAGCTAATCAATCAGTGAACAGCTAACAATTTCACTGCGAATCTCGACGTGTTGCCAGAAAAGTGTTTACGTCCGCTGGTGTTTCTAGAAAACGGCTGAATTTTCCACCGGGCCCTTCTTAAGGGCTCGTGTACTATTCCGGCCCGCGAAATTCCGGCCCGTAGAATTCCGGCCCGCTCATTCCGGCCCGAAGAATTCCGGCCCGAAGAATTCCGGCCCGGAGAATTCCGGCCCGGAGAATTCCGGCCCGGAGAATTTTCGCCAGCAAGAACAATATTAAACCACACGAAGTGATTTTTGGTAATTCAATAAATTCTCAAGTGATTTTTTTATGTTTGTTTAGAACTTGCTTGCAGTGACTTGTTGTAGGTTCCTAATCCTAAGCCAAGCCTTTTTGATAAGGTAAAAGGGTCACAAATCCTATTCATGATAAAAAAATTTAAAAATTTATTTGTAGTTTCTTTTTTTCAAAAGGTTTCACTTTCCAAAAAAGCAAACAGAACGAACATCATTGAAAATACACTGTAAGATGTGAACATCGATATTTTTATTTTATTATTTCATTACCAAAATCACTTCGTGTGGTTTAATATTGTTCGTGCTGGCGAAAATTCTCCGGGCCGGAATTCTCCGGGCCGGAATTCTTCGGGCCGGAATTCTTCGGGCCGGAATGAGCGGGCCGGAATTTTCAGGCCGGAATTAGCAGGCCGGAATTGTACCCCCCCGCTTCTTAAGGCAATAATATGAGTGTCGCTGGCGACTCACTGCGACGGTGGAGCCAGCCCGGGCGGACGCCTTCTGCGACTCTGCACGCGGTCTGCCATTTGCTCGCACGCGTGCGCAGTCTCATCGGCGCCATCCGGACACTGCGGCACACCGTCGCATCGGTCGTATTCGGCGATGCAGAGCCCGTTGCTGTCGGGGCACAGCCATTGGTACGCGCCGCAGTACACTGCAACATGCGAAACAGGCTGCTCAGTGGTATTGGCATGGTTGGACAGTGGCAAATGGCATGTATTGTTGAGTGAAGCGAACTGTGTGGAATGCGTTTGCTGATGAAACAGAGACGCAGACACACAAAACACTGAGAAAACGGTTGTTGCTGCTAAGAAAACTGGTGCTGCGCTGATACGAAATTACTGTAAAGGACTCAGTTTTTACAGAAACTTCAAGAGCCAACCACTCGTCTTCGAATAACACGAATTAGTAGCGAAATCAGTTGCAACACAGTTTCTCAATGTTTGGAAAAAATTTCACAAATTCGTTATGTCGTCTGCTAACATTTGTGTCGTGCCGTGTGTCTGTCCCATGTGTACGTTTTCGACGACCGATCTGGGTCCTTCTGCACTGGTCCGTATTTGCGCTGTCGGTTCTGATCGTTTTTGTAGACGGTTTTTGGGATTTCGTCGCCACTGCTCGAGCCCTGGCATGTTTGTTTTGTTATCTTTTTTTACCGTTGAATTGGAAACCAAATAAATTTACTGATAAAATTATTGTAATTTTCAAATTGTGAAAAAATTTTACCCACTAGAATCGTTGTCAGCATGTCCACCATGTGAGCTAAGTTTTTTTGAGAAATATGATTTCTTCTACCTTTTTTAGCCACCTCCAACAGTGCCTTAACCGAAACCAGCTTCACTGACCTTCTTCAGCAGATTCAAATCAGCCTCATGCTGGCTCTGCCCGCTGGTGCGTGCCCGATCAAACTGAGCACGGTCGATCAGCATGCCCATTGCTGCGTAGTCGTCGTGCGTGTCAAAGATGCAGCTGCAGAGAGCAGTCACGTGGAATAAATCACTCAAATTCGGCATTAGGGCTTTCACAGTGCACGACTAATCAGATGAGCATCCACTAGTCAATAGTAGCTCGCGCTGTTAATAACGCTTACAGTCGAACTCTAAATTATAGCGAATCAGCTGATTGGTTGGTGGTCACGTGATGCAATTCTTTCTGTGCAGGCGCACTACTCGCCCCCCATAGCAACGCCCTTGCACAGAAAGCATGCAACACGTGATCACCAACCAATCAGCTGATTGCCCATCATTTAGAGTTCGACTGTACACTTAAACAACGTCGGAAAATTTTTAAGCCAGAGAAAGACGCCAAGCAAACTCACATCCCAGCTTACCCTGCCCATCTACAATCCACATCGTACTGTACTCTACACCCTTTCAACCAAATTCAGTGCGTCCCATGAAAGTGCACAGAGCACACCACAAAACGACGCCCCACTCTGCCTTGCACAACTGACCGAAAGTCCCGCAAGTCGCCGCAGTTGAACAGATAGCAGTCGTAGTTCGGTACGAATTTGTACACGGCCACATTGCAGTCTGGCTCGTCACAGCAGTTTTGTTCGCAGTCTTTCTGACTGGAGACCCGTTCAAAGACCTGAAATTACCAACGTAAAATCGTTTGATTTGCTTTGAATTACGTTTTCGACCGGCGTTGAATGAACGCCATTCTGGGTTAAATGATGCCAGTTGGCGTAAAAAAAGCCAGAGTAACGCCAGATATTCTAAATCAGCGCCCTTGGGCGTTTGTCAAGGGCACTGAGCTGAATCATCAGATACTTTTGACGGTATGAATTTTATTGTGAGGAGATCAGAGCAACTGCTATTTTAAAGATTTTCCGGCATTTTTTAATTGAAAACGCCAGCTGGTGTTTTTACGCCGATGAAAGCGCCAGATTTTTTTACAGTGATCGGACTCGGCAATAATGTGCTCAACGAGCTGAAATGCAGCCAGCCAAACAATTCTAAAGAGCCACTCTGCACCATGAGCAATTATTGGTTAATCAGCGATAAGCCAATCCAGTGAATCAGCCAATGAGCACGTTGCACACAAAGTCACTATTTTAGCGTCATACCCGAATGTACGTAGCGCCATTGCGAAGGCTTTCGGTTGTTTTGATGATTGTGCCGTTGTTGCGGTCGAACACTCGACTGCAGCTGACTTGGTTGAGCAGCGCTTCGATTGGACGCAGAATTAGAACAACAGTTGCGCAAAACAGCAACATCGAACGGCAACCGTTCAATGAAAGTGGTTGTTCGAATAAGCAGTGTTTCCGTCTTCTTCGGCTGCCGTTCCTAATTGGAGGCCGCCACATTTTTTGAATCTTTTGGCTGAAAATGATGATTCGATCATTGAATAAACCTTTATTAAAACCTTTATTTGCTGAAATCACACCCAAACTATAAAGAGCGGTCACACAACTTGCAGTTGACACAGGTGACTAGCACAATGATAACAAACGAGACGTTTTCAGCGGCCTTTGTGATCTCTCAACAACACAACACTTTTTCACATAAAAAGACGGTTTTAGATAACAAAAATTATCGCCACCTTTGGTAAGAAAATCATTAGCTGCCACTGCGCATGCTACGCGTTTATTGGCCGTGATTACTCATTGCAGCCAATCAGAGTTTACTGAGCATGCTACGCAACTTTTGCGTCAGCAATGAAATTTTCGAACAAATAACAGGAGAAAACGCATGCATTCTAAATTTTTCTGTCAAACAGAGCATGCACAAAGTAAGGCAAGCTTTTTATAAGCAGCCTGCTATAAGCCGGTGAGTGTTAGCTTGCCATGAAGCATGTGTACTGCACAATGTGCCCTATGTGCGTGGTGCCTCAGCATGCTGTTATCGATTGGATGTTAAAAGCAGCACGCGCTTATGCTCGCCTGAAGCAAGTCTTGGCAGACTTTTGAATGCATTTTGAGTCACTGCTCTGTTGATTTTTTATCTGATGATTTATGATTGAATGAATGATTGTTCAAGAGCCTGTAATCATGCGGATGCGCGAGCGAGCGCCAGCGAGCGGACAGCGCATCACGCATAATATGAGCCGTTATCCCCTCGCGCGCTTTTTTCAAATTTGCTCGCTGCGTCCAGCGAGCATAGTATAAGCTACAAACCTGCTCCTGTGCACACGAAACGAACACCCAAAGTTGTGCTTGGAGCCGCGAAAAAATTTTTATCGGACAACTTTTCATACGCTGTAGACACGAAAAACCTATTCTGAAATTTATGTTACTTATTTTTGTTTCTATTTTTTTTTCTGGTATGTAATCATATGTGTTCGCCCTTT
>JASANC010001840.1:0-19023 GCA_030248135.1 Theristus sp. LFF4_11 | reverse complement strand
TTTTGTTTTTTTTAAAAAAAAATTTTTTTTTTTAAAAAAAAAATTTCAAAAATCAAAGTTGTGCTAAATCAATCAGGGAGTCCGAAGAACCACATATGATATGCAAGCGCCTCCCGAATGACACCCGTATGGCGGAACTTTGCAGATTTTGTTTTGGTGACCTCAATTACCCCTTTTCCAAACCGTCACCATGCCTCTTCTTGTGTTTTGACCTCCAAAACGTCACTAATTGTCCCCAGCTAAGCTAATGCTAAAGTGAAGACAAACATACCGCCTTGAAATTCGATCAATTCTTCTGATGGTGTCGCGACGACACGACACGAAGCAGCAACCAGACAACGTAGCGCTTGCAAACGGTGCAGCGAGCACAATCGGACGCTCTGCGAGGCTAATCGTCACCTTATCTGCATCGGAAATGGTAGGCTAAGCTTTGGGACGCTCAAAAACTTCATCGCAGATGTTGTCGAAGCCTAAAATCAGTCGGTAAAACGGCCCAAAATCGACTGCTAAAGGTTTTACGAGGTATAATCAAAGAAAATTTTTGTTGAACTTTCGAAAAATTGTGCCAAAATTGAGGTTTTCAGAGCATATTAAAGGAAAATTTTTCGAATTTTTTTTTTTTTTTAAAAAAATCGGCATTTTTGTTTTTTTTAATCACTTTTTTTTTTGAAAAAAAAATTTTCATTTTTGTTTAACAACCCTACATGGGACCCCCCTGGGGGGGGGGGTCCCACGTTACCATAGGTTGGACGGACCCCCCCCCCCCCCCTCACTTTTTGGTCGGCACCCCCCCCCCCCCCCACGGTACCATACCCCCCCCCTCGATTTTTTTTTCGGCCCTCGGTAATGCTGACACCCCCCCTCTAAAATTTGGCAAACACCCCCCCCCCCTCACCCAAGGTCCCGCTTTCGCTACTGCTTCCAAGAACAACTATGCAACGAACACAACACGTTTTAGCGTGAACAAAAAACGTTCATTTGTGAAAAGAAGAAATTGTGCAATCGACAACAACGATGACAGCCGCATCAGGTGCAACTGGAATGGGCAAAAATGCCACCGGCGGGGGGAACCAGTCGAATACGAAAGCGTTCAAGAACAAGGAGAAGCCAACGCAAGTGAGTCAACAGTCGGCAATTCATTTTTTGTACGATAAACGTTGAAAGTTGAATTGAGCAGACAATGAATTGAGTGTGAAAGAAGGGAACTCATGTTTTGCTGACACACGTTTCGTTTCTTTGAGTTCTTCCAACCTCTTCTTTTTATGCTGTCGAATACAGATCCGCGAAAGCAACATGCAAGCGGCGAAGGCGGTGGCAGACGCGATTCGAACGAGCTTAGGACCGAAAGGGATGGATAAAATGATTCAGTCCGGCAACGGCGACGTCACGATCACGAACGACGGCGCCACCATTCTCAATCAGATGTCCGTCGTGCATCCGACCGCGAAAATGGTGACTCGTTTCTTTTGTTATTGTTTTTGCACAGTTTTCGCCTTTTGTGTGGATTTTGGTGTTTGTTGTGCGTGCAAGGCAGGCGGTCATTAGGTGGTGCGGACACTTCACTTCAGCTCGCATCATAAATGGGTTGAATGAATTTGCTTGTTATGTGGTCATGTGAAAAGACGTGCATCGGCTTTCGTTTCACTAAAACTTTTTCATCATTGTTGTTTTTTTTGGTTTCAGCTCGTTGAACTGGCGAAAGCGCAAGACATCGAGGCCGGAGACGGCACAACGACAGTCGTCGTGTTGGCTGGCAGTCTGTTGGACGCGTCTGAGAAGCTGCTGCAGAAGGGCATTCATCCGACGACGATTTCTGAGTCATTCCAGGTTGGTGGATTGTGAGTTTTTCTTGTTTTTCCACGTTTTTCAACACATCTCAGCAAAATCACAAAACCACCGAAAAATTAGCGACGGACCTCACTTCTCAGTGACGTCGTTAGTCGTGCCACATGTGTATTTGAAAAATTTTGTTCTTCTTTTTTTACAGCGCGCTTCCCTGAAAGCGGAAGAAATCTTGGAGAAGATGAGTCAACCGGTGGACTTGAGCGATGAGAAATTGCTCGTGAAGATCGCAACAACCAGTTTGAATTCAAAGGTTTGTTGAATTGGTTGTTTGTTCTGTTCTTTTATTGCAGCTACTTGATTAGTTCTTCTTGAACGTGAAACAACGACATAACATATCCAACTAGCTGCAATGGTTGGTGGTCACGTGTCATGTGATGCATGTAGGGTCAGGGGCTTTGAAAATTTTTTTTTTATTTTTTTTTCGTTTTTTTTTTAAATTTGGATTTTTTTTTCAAACTTAAAAAAAATTTGAAAAATTTTTCTTCTACTTTGCTCTGAAAATTCGATTTATGGCATAATTTTTTGAAAGTTCAAACCAAATTTTCTTCCCAACTTCTTTGTGTGCTTAGGTACATGTCATTATTTTGTCATTTTGACCGACGTACTCCATGTTTTTCGATTTGGATGACTTCCAGAGTCAATTTTTAGCGTTGAAATGACTTAACTGAATTGAAATATCGTTTCAGAAATCGTTTTCTTGCAACTTAGAACATGTTTTTTCAGTCGGTAGGCCATGAGATGAACATGATATTTTGTTGATTGGCGTACGTTATAGGTCTACAATGGAGTTGTGCGATATATTGTTAAATAATTGGAGCGGAGATGTTGGTTAATACCACATCACACGACCGTTTTTCAGATACCCGATAACATGGCCACATGTTAAAACTTGCGTGCTGAGCTAAACTAACGTGTTAAACTTGCGTCTGTCAGTTGCCCGCAACGTGATCGCGAAATCATGGTACGTGTTTTCGATACGATGATTTGAAGAGTGGGCTCTCGCCATGTGGCAGATAGCATAGCTGGTTGAACCTGAAAGTAAGTGTCTTGGGGGGGGCGACCGGGTCGACAGGGGTTGCCGACTTAGCTACAGCAAACAGGAATTTTTGAACACAGTCAAATTTTGGTAATTTTCTAAAGAGGAACAACTAAGAACGGTTCAATATTCAAGTACACGTCGAAAATTGTCCTGTTTTACTGTTGAAAATGCAACTTTCCCTCTATGAAATGGACATGATTTCAATAAAACACGATTTTCGCTCTTATAGTTTTCCGGATCGTTCTGAAAATAGTCTAGATGAACTCAGCTCGACGAGACGCTTCGAACAAACCTAACTTGTGAAAAAAAATTTTTTAAATTTTTTTTTAATTAAAAAAAAATCCGGATTTTTTCCCCTAACCCTAGATGCATGGATTCTATACAAACCAAATTCCGCCTCCACAGAATACATGCATCAACCAATCAGCTAATTGGATATGTTATAGAGTTAGGCTGTATGTCACTCACAATAGAGTGCACTATTCGTTTCCGTAACCATAAAATTATGGATTTCTGTAGCCACATTTGCGTGACTGTCCCTTTAAATCTCAGGTTGTCTCGCAGCACAGCTGGCTGCTGGCGCCGATGGCCGTGCAGGCGGTGCACAAACTGATCACCAGCGCAGACAACAACGTCGACCTGAAGTCGATCAAGATCGTCAAAAAACTCGGGTTCGCTCAGTGCTTTTGCAACGCTGTGGCCGAATAAATATGGCAGCTTTCGCAGGGTGCAAGGAGGGCCCAAAATTTCAATGAATCAAAAAGGCTTAAAAAGTATATTAAATTGATCGCGTTTATTTTAATTTATTTAAAAATTCTGGTGCTGTTTTGTTCGTACTCTGTCCATTGCACACACACACACGATTGACAAATACCTTGGTGCTTTTGAGAACGACAACTCGTGGTCTAATCTCGCCTAGATTGAGAATACAAGGACTGCCTTAATTATTCGGCCACACTGCATCTGTTTGTAAAATTGAATGTTCTGTTAAGTGTGGCTCGTCATAATTCTGCATCAAATATAACCAGCCCGATGACCAATGTGCGCAGTCCGCATAGCTGAAAAAGTAAAGACTGGCGTCGAATTCAGTCAGTCAGTCAGTTTTATTGTGCAGTGCGCGGCGTAACACCAGAGGAGTGTAAGACACCACGAATTGCGATTCCAAATTCGAAACTCCCAGTTTTCTTTCTCAGCGAAACCCTCGAAGAGTCGCAACTAATCGAGGGCGCCCTGTTCGACCAGAAGACTTACAGCGCACCTGGTGGGCCGACGCGCGTGGAGAAAGCGAAAATCGGGCTCATTCAATTCCAATTATCACCGCCAAAAACTGACGTAGGCTTTTTTCCCATTGCTTTCTGCGTTTTCCATTTCTCGTTCGCTGCTCTGTATTCTGTATTTTTACGACAAAAATTGACAGGATTGAACAAACGTATTGTAGTGACAACGTCACAAGCACACACACGCTGATTGGTTATTTTTTGTCGGTCATGTGGTGGTGCATTAGACTGTTGTCTGTGCGTTCGGGGGATCGAGCCCCGCCGAGGGTGTATTTGCACGTAATGTAGAAAAAAACTCGACGAGCACCCAATTCGGCGGCGTTCCGTATGCTTTTCTGGGTTTGCCTTGCCCTCGTTTAAAATCTTGATCAAGGAGAAAGACGAAACTCTGTTCTGTTCTTTATAAAACGAAAAAAATTCGTTTGGATTTCTAGATGGAGAACCAAGTGATTATTTCGGACTACGCTCAAATGGACCGCGCCCTAAAGGAGGAGCGCGATTACATTCTAGGGCTGTGCAAGCAGATCAAGAAGGCTGGCTGTAATGTGCTGCTGATTCAGAAGTCGATTTTGCGGTCAGTCTTGACGCATTTTGTCTCGTGGTGAACGCTGTTCAGTGTGGATCGAATAAACATGAACGTTTTTTGGTTGATCTCAGTGATGCAATCAACGAATTGGCGTTGCACTTTCTGGCGAAAATGAAGATCATGGTGATCAAGGATGTGGAGCGCGATGACGTCGAGTTCGTCTGCAAGGTGCGTGTTTTTTTAATTATTTTCTCGTCCTTTTCTCGCACCGCAGTTCGAAGCTGCGCCGTGGAAAACACACGGACAGACTGTTCTGCTGTAATGTCGTGTTTGTGATCGTGCAACGTCATGGTGAGCTGTCGTGGTGTGGTCTGCCTGCTCATGGTGTCTTGCACTTCTCTGGTGTTATGTCGTGCGCTGCAGAATGAAACGGAACTAAACTGTTGTTTTCAGATGAGTGCACTGTTTTCAGACTAGTAATTCACGCTGATTCTCTGTTGAAGACAGTGCAATCGTTGTCAGGCGCCTCTGCGTTTTTTTGATGCTACACAGTCTTAAAATTTGCATGTCATATTTGCTTACTCTCCAATTTTCATCCTGAAAAACTTTTTCAGAGCTTGGGCTGTCGTCCCGTGGCCAGTGCTGATCATTTCGTTGCCGAAGCGCTCGGCTCCGCCGATCTGGTCGAGGAAATTCAAACGGGCACCGATGGAAAAGTGATTAAGGTTGGTGGTGATTGTGATTTAGACTTGAGCACAGAATATCTGGGTGATTTTCCAATGAGCAATTTTACAAATTAGGCTGACTTCTTGGCTCTACCAGCTTGATGCAGCCAATAAGCATGCCACATTAATTTTTTTTGGAAAACACGTTTTTTTCGGTCTACGTGTGAAAACATCCCTACGTCTCACGAAATACTATTTCATGAATGTCCCTGCGTGAAACTCCACATGAGCAGAACAGCAGCGACATAAACCGTAACTCCTATTCTGTCTGGTTCACCGCAGTAAAATCTCGTTGGCGAAAAGAAGAATTGTAAATCAAAAACTCAACTCCGGGTGCAACTGTTTTTTGCCCTTTTTCAGGTGACGGGCGTGCAAAACGCGGGCCGCGCCGTTTCGATTCTGCTGCGTGGCTCGAACAAACTTGTGCTCGATGAGGCGGATCGATCGCTGCATGATGCACTTTGCGTCATTCGGTGTCTCGTTAAGAAACGGTGTGATTTGGTTTGGTTTACTGTGATTGGCTGATTTCAAATGTACGGTGACCGGCTGGATCTTTGAGCTGTTACTAACCACCAACCAACGCTCTCACTCAAGTTGCAAAGTGCAGTTGAATGCTTGAGGGCAGAGAGACAAGATTCCCTTTGTGAGGTTGTGTATAGATAGTTCGGTCTCTCGATAAGAGACGGCATGTTTTTTCCTGTACTGCCAGCTGATTGGCTGCATTCGTGTGGGCCAAGTACGCTGATTGGCTAATTGTGCGCCGGACAACACGCCATCTGCGTCTGCGTGTCTCGAATCGTAAGCTGTGAACAGTCAAACTGTGACACACGCTGCATAAATCAGTGTATTCTGTCCGACTTTGAATCTGTGCTGTATGATTGCAGATTGGCTGCGTTCAGTGAGCGAGTTCAATTCAGAACAGGCCAATCAGTTCGACTGTACAGTCCATCTGTAAAATATATGCAACATGACGTGATCACCAACTGGTCAGCGCTGAGAACTGCTCATGACCAACCAATCAGCGCTGAGAGATGCTCATGACCAACCAATCAGCGCTTAGAATTGCTATGACCAACCAATCAGCTAGTTGCATATATTAGCGAGATCGACTGTATTGCATTTCGATGGGCTTTTTATCATTTTTAATTTTGTTTTCAGTGCGCTCATCTGCGGCGGTGGCGCACCAGAAATGGAAGTGGCGGTGCAGCTACGCCAGCTGGCGCAAACCGTGCCCGGCGTCGAGGCGTACTGCTGGCGAGCGTTCGCTGACGCGCTCGAGATCGTGCCGTACACGCTGGCAGAGAATGCTGGTCGGTGCGCCGCTTTGGCAGTTCCAGTGTTATCAATTTTGTTTTAGGTTCTGCGACTGAATGCGTGCGCAGACGTACAGTTGCACTCTAAATTATAGGCAATCAGCTGATTGGTTGGTGGTCATGTGATGCATGTTTTCTGTGCGGGCATTACTGGTGAGGGCGGAGTTCGGTTTGCACAGAAAGCTTGCTTGCCGTGATCACTAACGAATCAGCTGTTTGCCTATATTTTGGTGTTCGACTGTGGAAAGGAACCGGATGTCGGAAACTGTAAATGTGGACTCTTTATGTGCTTGTCGATTGTTCGATTCGTTTCTGCAGTCGTGTTTTTGCCAAGTTTGTTTTTGTCACGAACTGCTGTTTTGTTGTCAGGTCTGTCGCCAATTGCCACCGTGACCGAACTACGCCAGCAGCACGCCAATGGCAAACTGACGGCTGGCATCAACGTCAGAAAGGTCGGTTGCCGTTTTGGGCTGTAGAAAACTGCTGGCCTGCGAACGTGCAGTTCTTTGCGCTGGTTTTACCTTTTCATGCAAACACACTGGCTGACACGTGCACAGTTACTCCGGGTGTGTGTGGCAGTCGTGTGTGCTGGTGTGTTTTTGTGACTGCACATACAGCATGTTTGTTTAAACGAGTCACGTTCTGTCGCAGAATACAGAGCTGGCGGAAGAAGAAAGATCAGCATCGAATGGCAATAAAACCTATGCCACAAATGGGGTGTTTGATTAAAAAAAAACGGATACATCTGTTTTATTACTGTAAAGTTTCGTATGTTCTGTATTGTGCGAAAAAAGGTCGCAGGTTTAAACAAACATACGTTACTCACACTATTCAGCCAGTGGCAACAATTTTAAACGTAAAAATGCACATGTTTCAGGGCTACGTGACCGACATCACTGAAGAAAACGTCTTGCAGCCGCTGTTGGTTAGCACAAATGCTATTCGTCTGTCTGCGGAGACCGTCCGCTCCATCCTGAAAATTGACGATATCGTGAGTGGATTTTTTGGCTTGTTTGTTTGCCGACCGTCATGCGTCTTTTTTGTTGTTATGAGATACTTGTTTTTCTATCGCGATAAAAATCATTCTACCTGTCAGAATTGAATTTTTCTTTAATTTATCGTTTTTTTCGTGTCTGTTTTGCAGATAAGAACCGTCCGCTAATTGCTAGAATGAATTAAATCGATTGGTATATAACGCTGAAGGAAGAAACATGATGATTGGATACTTGTTGGCAAAGTTGTTGGTTTTTTTGTGGTTAGTTATCTTTTTTTGTTTTTTTTGGTTGTTTTCAAGTGTCATGAGTGGAAAGCTGTTGTGTTTGTCAAGTTTCACTCTTTGATTTTGTTCCGTTATTGATTTTGAATGTTTCTGATTTTGATTGCTTGTGATTTTGTTGAGAATAAGCTTTGTTTGGATTGGATAGTCTGGTCTGTCGCACAATCACACTTGACTGGTATTGGAAAAATTTAGTTAGTTTTTGGGCTTTTTGATGTAACCTCCTTGTCTGAAAGCCGTGCACTTTTAACACATTTTGAATAGAATCACGCACAAACACACTGGCAATTTTGATTGTCCACCACGGTTTGTGTGAATATGTTTGTGCAAGTGCAAAAAAAAACAAAAAAACTAAACGGTTTTCAGACCTGTAATTTACTGACATCCAGAAAAGAATGTTACGAGTTTCAATAATCCGTGTGCCGGTTTTCATTGAGCTACCGCTTTGTTAGTCGCTATTTGTGTTCGTTTTTAAAAATTTCATTTAATCCACAAAAGACGGGAAATTTTTCAGCTAATCTACTTTTTTCGAGAAGTCATTTTTATACGGTGACACCAGAATTCAGTGATCGACAGTCGAGCGCACACTTTTTTCATGCTGCACGTTGATTGGCTGCATTTTGAGCTTGCCACTGCTCACTCACTCACTGCTCGTACCAGTATGATGCAGCCAATTAAAGCACGTGATTTGAAATTTCGAACGGTTTGCATACTAGTTTGTTCGACTCTGCACCACCCGATGATCTAGTTCATGATGCTTCACATTTTTTTGCCTGCACCTTGTTCTTCGGTTGTTGTTGACAATTGTTGTTGAGAGGTTGACAATGAAAAAAAAATGAGAAAACGATATTCACGTGACTCTCTGATGAAAGAACAACAATCGCACCATGTACGCAACGAGCGCCAGCGTGCCGAAACCGCAAAACAGCAACATCACCGTGATTACCCAGCCAGTGATCGTTCGTTGTCGATAATGTTTGCTCGCTGCTGATTGGCCGGAGCGAACGCGGGCCCACTTCGCTGATTGGTTGTTGTTCCGTGTGGATTTTGAATGTTCGACTTGTATTGTATGCCGATTGTTCTCTGGTGGCTTTTCGTCAGCGCTCTTCGCAGGCCCGCCGCCATCAGAGGAGCGAGTTAACGGTAGAATGTCGAAATCGCTGTCCGTCTGCTGATTGGTCGGTTTTGAATTCGCCAGTCTGGCGGTTGGTCGGATGATCAAAATTGATGTTGAAGTTGATTGTTGCGGATTTTCTTCGGCGGCGACTTGGAAGTGGTAATGAGACGTTCTCCAAATTGAGACGCTTATTGCGTGTGAATTGGTGAAATTGAATGCGGCGACTAATGTCAATAAGAGTTGCAGCAATAATTCGTACATTTTGGGGGCCATGTTCATGGTTTTTACCTGCACTTTATAACAGTTGGAATGGAATTCTTTGAAATTCGTGGTTTTATTGTTTTTTCTTTGCAACCACCGTCCAGCGTTGCTGGCAGCAAATTTTCCAAGACTAAAAAATGCTCAGCACTGTTTCTAAGTATGAACCTTGATAGACCTAGAAATGACCTTGATTTGAGAACAGTTTCCTGAGTTGAGCATTTCTATGGATTGATTGCCCTTGGTTTGGTGCTTTTCGAGGCCACGCGTTCCTGATGAAAAACAAATGGAAAAGTATTTGTGCGAGTTTTGTCTTGCGTCAAGTTGATTGGTCAAATTCATGGCAACGACCTAGTGAGCTTCAACATACATTGTAAGTCATATGCAACCAATCAGTCAAAATGTGACCAAACAAACAGGGGAGAAAACTGAAAAATTGCCACTTATTAGAAACGAGAAACTTGGAATGGTTAAGTCAACAGAGTAACAAACTTTGGTGATTCTTGTCTCTTGTGGCCTGTCCACCGCTGAAAAGTCGCTCATCCATTTTTTTTGCGCGCGGGACATTTTTGTTGCGGCAAAACATCCCTTACAAAGAGAGTGCAGAACTTCGCGCTAAAACCATTTGAAATGCGGTGGTTTTTACAAATAACGTGCTTGTTGACGGCGTGTTGTTTTTATCAGCACATAGCTTTTGGTGTAACACGTTTCTTTTTCTCTTGTCATGTTTAGTTTTTCGAGCATAATCCCGGAAAGCGACAAAACTGCGCGCCAATTGTCGTGTCGAAAACAGTCGATTTTTTTTTGTTTCATAAAAGTGTACCGCAATTGACGTCTTTCTGCGTTTCTATTCTCCACTAATTGGAGAGTTGCCGATTTTCCACTCGGCCTTTGATCCTCCTTACTTGCGAATGAAAATATTGAAATCAATATTTGCTTGTTTTAAAGGTTTTTTTAATTGTTCAATGAAATTCTGATTTTATCAAACCCTTTTGACGGGAAAACGTGGTTTTTTTGCAATAACAACAAATCAAATGCTATTTTTTGCACAACATACCCGTGCGAGGGTTTGAGGAGGCGAACGCCCAGATCGATTCCGTTAATTAGGTCGATACACGCCACATAAAAAACTTGAACATTTTTTGATCGCTTCTGCTCTGACACCATCGCACACTGGTCGGCTGAGCGTGAATAAAATAGTTTGTTGCATTTTCTGCCACATTTTTCGCTGAATAGCTAAAAAGAAACACTACGCAACCCCTTTTTCATTGTACCAAAACGTGTTCATTATGTTCTCCTCGACATGTAATCGCAATGTTTTTTGGTAGCCCCGTTTTCTCAAGCCCATACCCGTGCGAAGGTGTGGGGGTACTAAATGTGCGCAGCCCTCAAACCCGGTGTGCAACCCGCAAGAAATTTTTCGGTGGCATTTTGGCGACACACCGGTTTGAGCGTTGTGCACGTCGGTACCCCACTCCGTCGCGCGGGTATGCTCAAGCGAATCACGATGGTTGATCACATTTGTCGCACTGTCCCGCCATGGCCGGCACGCCCCCCTGTGAGCGCCCTCTGCCGATCGTGTTGATTGGTTGGATCGGTTCGAGTTCGTTCAGATTCAACGAGTCCGTCCAGAAGATCTCCGTCCAAAGTCGTCGTCGTCCGTTATGCAAGGAGCCGGGATGATAGCTGCGCAAGTTTGACATATTTTGGATAACGGAAAGTTCGCTCTTTTTGCGTTGTTTAAAAGGCAAACAAACATGACTAAAACAAGAACCAGAGGTAGACCTATTTAAAAACTGGTTCACGCAAGAACGGCTCTTGTATTTTTTTACTGAAAACACCTACAGTCTATCTCGCTAATATACGAAACTACAGTGTAGCTGATTGGTTGGTATACACTGTATTTTCCAGATGGACTGTACAAACCGACCTGCGGAGCAGTGTGTCACGCAAACACGCAACCAAATATGGTATGAGAACCAATCACTGTGAACTGCCATTTTTTTAAAAAGGGAAGCCAATCACCAACTTGAACTCGTTGCTTCCGTTTTTGTCCGTTGTTATTTTCATAACCGGATTGTCAAAATAGTCCAATTCAATCAGTCCATTTTCGCGGCAAAACCGATCTGCGTCGGTGTTTTTACGCGTCACCACTAAAGTCACCCAGTGGTCTCTTTCGATCTTTCCAAAGATTCTGATCCGCCAAAATCCTGAAAATGGATGGAACTCAGTGGTGGATTCGGGATCAAAAGGAACTGCAGAGAGCATCGGGTCAAGAGCTTTTTATCCGTCAACTTTTTGCTTGTGGTTCTTTTCTGGTATGGCAGATTCAAATGAACAGCAAATTGCCAAAAGAACTCATATTCGTTTTTACTCTCACGTTTGCAGTGGTTATTAGAGGTCAGGATCAAAGACAAGGATGGGACAGATTGCTCTGAAATACATGTAAACTTTTGCAACACTTTTTGTGAACAACCACAAAAGTGTTCACAAAAAAAATCCAAATGCATGCTGCAAATACAAATTCAAGTTTCATGAAACACCCACACGTTTTTTTTGTTTTTTCACTCACGTTTGCAATAAAAGTCCGAAAAGTACAATCGTGTCGTGTCTGGGTCCAAAAGTTTCGTGGCAGGAATTTCAATTTTCCGATTGCCAAACGGTGACGTGCGGTTAAAGCTTTCAAACTGGCCAGTGTCTTTGACGTTCATGAATAAACCGTCCAGTTTGCCATTTATTGGCGACCATTGGTGACCACTAACGTCTTTTGTGTACGGCGTTTCGATGCCTTTGTCTGAGCCTTCTTTGTTCTGAAGAATAAAGAGGTCTTTGTTAGTCAAGTGGTCCAAGGCGCGGGTTTGGCATACGCAGAGATGTGGTTGGTTCGAATCCCATTCCCCATTCGACGTCGCAAACAATATTTTTCAACTTATTTTCAAGTTTTAACACTCACAAAATCAATTTCACTGAAAGTGGTTGTAATGTCATTGTTCTTGGTTGATAGTCACAATCGCAACCAGTATTCAAACTAGCTTAATGAGAAAGTCGCACTTGGTATTCGGGGCACTTTACTAATTTTGAATTACCGCGTCATGCTGAAACTGTTTACCCATTAATGCGCTCATCGAGTCCACAATAATGCAGTACCACAAAAATGATAATATCTTTTTTTAGATACCACCGTAAAGTTCCTACCACTTATCAGAACCCCCACCCCCACCACCCTGTTTACAAGACCCCTTTCTGAACTGAACTGAACTGAATCTTCGCTTTATAAGACCTCCTCCCACTTAAAGGGTTTACACAAAATTTCACTTTTTCAGAAATTTTTGATTTTCAAATTCATATAATAAAAAGACTTTATGTGCAAGACTTTACGGTATACTACGATGCCAACTGCCATAGTTTTATTACACGGGTGGGGGGAGGCATTATCTACCGTCGGAACGACTGAGAAACAAAAAAATCTCACAAAAATCGATTGGAAATAAGTGTCCCACGGCTTGCATCGATGCAACGTGGTGAATGGCTGCCAATCGCTGTGATCGTCCATCTTTAGGTAACGCTGTAGACGTTCGTATTGACGGTTGATCAAGTCTGAAATCGAAACTTTTGATGTTTTGTTACAACGACCGTGAAGCATGCAGAATGGAATTTCAGTGGAGCCATTATTATCATGCCCATTCGCGAGCGAAGCGGAGCGGAGCGGACAGCGGATGCAGGCATAATATGGCCCGTCAGTCGCTCGCGCTAAAATTTCAAACTTACTTTGCCTCGCTCTGCGAACAGAAAAGGAGCTGAGATTTTTTTCTGCGGCACACAGGCAGACAATCCACAGATACACTGTGTGCAGCAGAAATTTTTTCGTGGTGATCTTCTACACACGCTGTGTGCGTATTTTATCAATTCTGAAAGTGAAAAAAATTATTCTTGTTTACCGCTTTTTTTCGGCTATGTCATCAAATGTGTACGCAGTTTCAGTGACATAAAGAAAATTCTGACTGTTATGAGAAAAACATTTTCTAAGGTAAAAATCTTCGGGATTTTCAAATTTCGCATTCATTTTTTTCTCCGATGCTTCCCAAGGCTAAAAATTTAGCTTGTTTGTACAAAATTACGAAAAATGCTTATTTTGACGTGTATTTGCGATTTCTGCGCGTGTAACAAACCGTTATTTGACAAATCAAAAAAATTTCTAAGGGTAACCAACAACGGAGAGTTTGAATTTGACCTTTATTTTTAAATAAAATCTGAGGAATAGCTGTTAAATAACCAAAGTCGTGACGATTTCGGGCAAATCGGCCGTGGAAATTGGCGAAATCGGTTCAAAAACAAAAAATGAGAAAATGGTGTATTCCGGGGTAATTCAATGCGCTGATCACGGATTTCGGGTTTGTTTTCTTACGTGAGCAACTCTAGATGCTGAATCGTCACGATTTCGGGCGAATCGGCCGTGGAATTGGCGAAATCGGTCCAGAAACGAAAAACAAGAAAACGGTGTTTTCCAGGGTAATTCAATGCGCTGATCACGGATTTTGGATTAGTTTTTTATGGGAGCAATTCTAGATGCCGAATCGTGACGATTTCGGGTGAATCGGCCGTGGAAATTGGCGAAATCGGTCCAGAAATGAAAAACAAGAAAACGGTGTTTTCCAGGGTAATTCAATGCGCCGATCACGGCTTTTGGGTCAGTTTTCTTATGTGAGCAATTCTAGATACTGAACCGTGACGATTTCGGGCGAATCGGCCGTAGAAATAGCATAGGCGAAATCGGCCCAAAAACGAAAAATGAAAAACCTGAGTTCTCCGGGGTTTAGAAGAATATGTGACCAACGAATTGTGAATTTGGTCCGACCTTCGCGGCTCATGTAAAAGTCAGAATATTATCTAAAAATGCGGGAGACGCATATAAAAGGAGGAATATGGCTTTGTGTAAGCAGTGACAGACTTGGCTCGACAACACTTTTCAAGTCTCTGATGTGGTACACACGGATACAAGTACATAAGAGCCATATTTTTGCGCCGTTCATTCATTAGATTCGGTTGCACATGGCAACCCTCGTACTTTGTTTGTAGACAAATGAAACTTTCACTTTTGCGGTATTTCGGGCATTTAGCGACCACTAAAAACACTAAAATAACGATCAATACATAATGTTCGCTGTTTGCGGTTTCGCCAGGTAGACGCATACCCGCGGTGTCCCCTGGCTCGTCAGATCGACGGACACCAGGCAGAACTACCGAAGGTGTTTTACCACAGACAGATCTTATGGTCTGGGCAAAACATCAGATCAGACTTTGGATCGCTGACACTGCTTTGCCCAGGACAAAGTGTATCGCAGAGGTATATCGGATCGCAAGGTTTCCATCTGTGGCAAAGGCAATGACTCACGGGACAGACGGTTTATCCTGCCACAAGAGTTTGGTAAAAAGGGTGAAAATCAACGGCAGACAACACCATTCTGTCACTGGTTCTGGTGTGTACACAGCGGTGCGTACGTTAGCAACAACGATAAAGCTACATGCAGCAATGTTTTGCAATCTCTGATTTTTTTGTTTTTGCACAGAATTTACAGAATTTCGCACATGGTGTGATTTTAGACTAAACTGAAGAGGACAATTTAAAAAAATTAAAGTTTTTACGCTTTTCAGTAAAACAAACGCGGCGCAAAAATATAGCTCTTATGTACTTGTATCCGTGTGTACCACATCAGAGACTTGAAAAGTGTTGTCGAGCCAAGTCTGTCACTGATTACACAAAGCCATATTCCTCCTTTTATATGCGTCTCCCGCATTTTTAGATAATAACTGTTTATGACGGATAATGGAAATTCCGTTTAAATCAAAACAAAGTCTAAAGTCAGAACGGTGATATTTTTGGTTTCCAACAACCGTGACCGCAATTGTTGTGGCTCATTTAATGACGCCACTAAAACGGAACTAATCAACGATCATGGTTTAAAGAACAAAAACGCTGGTTTACGCTGGCTTCAAAATGCAACCAACCGTTGCTTGTCATAACACTGCAGTCCCGCAAGAGAATTTAACTGTCCTGTTGTGACTGTACCGGCCAAACCATTGAATATTTCACCGTCATTTTTGTTGCAATCAAGGGACAATGCTCATCTAGATATCATACATATATATACGCTGAAAAATGTTTCCGACCCGAACACTATCGCAAAAAAATCTGTTACCATGTTCTTTACTTTTACGGTGTTCCTTTCCGAAAATTTTTCCGAAAGTCTAAAGTTAGTATCTGACCATTTCTCAGCACCAGACTAACCGTAGTAACTGTCGAAAAGCATTTTGCAGCCATTTGCAACATCGGCGCCGCGTACTGGGAGAAGCCCCTGGACCAATCAGCGTAGAGCACTAAAAAATGGATAAAACTGTGGAAGCAAGAAGCAAAACGCTTGTTGGAAGCAGTGGTTGAATTGAGCAAGATGCAATTGTGACCGTGAGAGCAGTATGTTTGGGTTTGTGAATCACGTGCGGGTGCGTTTGTTCGCATGTTGCACCGCACAAAATCTTGATATGATCCACAAAACTGAACACAGCGAAACTTTTTTTTAGTTTTTCTGCAAGTTCAAAATGCTTTCACACGTTCACATGGAGAAAATGGCTCCGGCCAACACGATTGAACAGACCAAGCAATCCACACCGCAGACCATGCAGCCGCAACAAAATGACGCATGCGCTGGCGGTCACCTGGGTTTGGTGACGATGTGCGAATTAGTGATTTTTTCGAACCTATCCGTTTGACGGATGCTTTTTTAGCAGCCCACCTTTTCCGCTCCGTTTAGAGTGTTAAGTCTTTTCCAAACAGGACACCGGACACAAGTGCGAAACCGTAAGACTTATTGGAGGTTGTTTGACAGGCTCTTACGAAAGCAGACACAAAAAAACGATAATAAGCTTCGTTTTTCAACTGTTTCAAAATTGACTTCCATTCAGCGAATATGTTGTTTGGCCGTGTCATAAAAAAATTCAAATTTATAACCCCAATTTCCAGCTGGTTTGGTGTTTTATACTAATTCGATATCTGACAATTCGGTTACTGAAAAGAACTTGTCAATATTTCACTTTGATAGCGAGGTGTGTGTGTTTCCGTTCAATTTGATCAATTGCACCGCGCTGCCCTGTTGTTCATTTTTATTTAGCATATTGATTAGTGTATCTTTTACTTTCCATAAACATGGTCAATTCGAAATTTTCAGTTTATTCGCGAAGACTCACGCGACGTCAGTACGTTGGTTTTTCACTGGAACACCGTGGACCTTTGGCCACAATAAGCACATAGGTTTTCTACAATATCGTCACCATCTTCGAAATTTACGAGGAAATCAGCTGGTTGATAAAGTTGAAATCAATTTATTTTATTCCATAAGTCAAAAGAAACATTGTAACAAAAACATATTTGAAAAAAAACAACAACAGTGGGATGAATACCTTACATAGGGGGGAAGGGCGCCTGCACGCTAAATAAGAGTGTCCGAACTTGTGTCCGGTGTCCTGTCCGCCGGGGCGTCCCAAAACTAAAAGTAGCTCACCTTGATTAATAGCGAAACCCCACGACTTTTTGTATGTCGCGACTTTTTTCTAAGACCGCGGGACTACCGTCGCCCAATGGACGCGACACTTGGCCCAGGCCATGTGACCTACTACCGTCAGAACATGCGTCGGTATGTACGGGGCTCGGGCAGACATATGGATATACGCCCCACTTGATTTCGCTGCAACTTGGTATGACATATTTTTTTAAATGTGTCCCACTGAAATGACGTCATGTGCCGTCAAACATGCGCTTGCCGTTCACAGCAAACAAGACTTTCCGTTTAGTTCAGCAACACCAAACTGAAATTTTAGTGCCTGTACTTTGACAAACTGGCGTTTTGAAAACAAATGACGTTTTAGTCTGGACACGTTTGAATAAATCCACAATAAACTGCAGTTATTTTTATGGAGAATTCACATTTTTATGGGCTACGGTAACGTTTATTTTGGATCTCAAGAGGATTTTACTGATCACGTCTTTGATCGCCTACTGTAAAAAACCATATTTCATGAATGGCGCGTTTTGAATCACGATGGTCGATCACATTTGTCGCACTGTCCCGCCATGGCCGGCACGCCCCCCTGTGAGCGCCCTCTGCCGATCGTGTTGATTGGTTGGATCGGTTCGAGTTCGTTCAGATTCAACGAGTCAGTCCAGAAGATCTCCGTCCAAAGTCGTCGTCGTCCGTTATGCAAGGAGCCGGGATGATAGCTGCGCAAGTTGACAATTTGCGGATTATTGTGGTTCTTCCCATCCCATTGGCAACCAACTCGATGGAGTTGCTGTGTTATGTACTGTATTTTGATATTTTCTGAGCGTGTAACGAAACAACCACGATGCTGGTGCAACCTATCATCACAGTGCACCAAAATTCAGAAACGTATCTAGCCAATCACCAGTTGGTGGAACCAACTGGAACTCGTTGCTTCCGTTTTTGTCCGTTGTTATTTTGAGTACTGGATTGTCAAAATAGTCCAATTCAATCAGTCCATTTTCGCGGCAAAACCGATCTGCGTCGGTGTTTTTTCGCGTCACCACCAAAGTCACCCAGTGGTCTCTCTCACCAGTGGACCTGGCACGGCCAAGTTCTGAGAACAGCAGAAATCCTATACAGTTATTAGTGGTCAAGGATCAAAGAAAAGGATTGGACAGATGGCTCTGAAAGATGTAAACTTTGAAACACTTTTTGTGAACAACCACAAAAGCAGTGCGCAAAATCCAAATGCAAACTGCAAATACAGGCGCATTCAAGTTCCATGAAACCACTCACGTTTGCAATAAAAGTCCGAAAAGTACAATCGTGTCGTGTCTGGGTCCAAAAGTTTCGTGGCAGGAATTTCAATTTTCCGATCACCAAACGGTGACAAATGGTTGAATCGGTTGCCAAACTGGCCAGTGTCTTTGACGTTCATGAATAAACCGTCCAGTTTGCCATTTATTGGCGACCATTGGTGACCACTGACATCTTTTTTGTATGGCCTTTCGATGCCTTTATCTGCGCCTTCTCGTTGCTGAAGAACAAAAAAAGGAGATACTCGGTGGTTAAGTGGACCAAGGCGCTGGTCCGTTGGGTTCGAACCCGACTCTAGTCTAGTTCACAAAAAATTGTTGCACTGATTCAAAACGATGCCTTGTTTTTCAAATTGATGTTGAAGTTTTTCTACTTATGGCAAAGCAGCTAATCAGTCAGCTCATAAAGTGACAAGAAAAAAATGATTGCTGAAATTCCAAGAGAATCACATTTACCAGAATCGGTTGAATGTAATCGTTTGGTTTACATCGATAAAAGTCGGTGAAAGAGTGCCAGTCTTTGTGGCTGTCCATTTTGAGGTAACGTTTCAACCGTTTGTACTGTCGATTGATGAGATCTGAAAAGTGTTTTTTTTGTTTTGAACGAGATTTTTCTGATAAGAGACATGGAGCAATCGAGAAATACTGTGTACTGTGTACTGTGTAATGAGATAGTGTATCTGTGGAAAAGATGAAAAGATGGAAAAGCAAAAATGCGGTTTTTCAAATTTAAATCATGAAACTTCCACAAAATTTTATAAACTCATCTCACC
This sequence comes from Theristus sp. LFF4_11, assembly GCA_030248135.1. Classification (NCBI taxonomy): domain Eukaryota; kingdom Metazoa; phylum Nematoda; class Chromadorea; order Monhysterida; family Xyalidae; genus Theristus; species Theristus sp. LFF4_11. The sequence goes on along the minus strand of JASANC010001840.1, from coordinate 26 downwards.
TTTGCTGTTGTCGCTGTCAAAATAGT
>JASANC010001836.1:0-189911 GCA_030248135.1 Theristus sp. LFF4_11 | reverse complement strand
GATTGAAGCCCCATAATGCCGCAAATCGCAAAGCTTGCCCATGTCGCCAGCGAGCGCACCGTGTTGCGACAGCCGCATCATGTGCCACCAGTTGCACACTGTCGCACGTGGGTAGGAAATGAGTTGCAGGCTTTATATTTCATCCTTCATTGTTTTTTTGTCGTTTTAGTTTTTGAAAAACATTCGTAATTTGTTTTGCACCTGACTGACTGTAAATAGTTGTGCCAGTATTGCATATTCTTGTGGTAGCGTTTTCATGTTTTACAATATCACATTCCATTTAGTATCACATTGAGTTTCGAAGTTTGTCTTGTTTGAATTATTCATACGTTTCGTTTTATGTCACGACAATGTTTGTTCACAAAAAATAAAATCTTACAATAATTCAGTGTTTCTTGGTTCACTAAATGCACAATGTTCAAACGCGTGACCACCATGCGCAACGCGGCTGTTACACTTGAGGTTATTTTGAATTTCAACTCAAACAAGTTTATGGCTTTTTTGCGTTTTATAGCTGTAAAATTTTTGAACAGACAACAACAACAACACAAAAAACATGGTCAAACCAACAGCAAGGAAACGATTGAAATCTGCCTATGCCGTGGCATTGGTGAATTCTCTTTTATTTTTCTACATTTCCAAGGAATCGAGCTGACTTATTCTGTTATTTATTGTCAAGGAGCTCAAACAAGAAGCTGTGGATGAGGGTGTGAATGCAAATGGTGTGCAGTCAGAGGAGACCGACAAGCAGAAAAAGACTTCAAAGGGCAAGAAAAAAGGTATCGCCATTTCCAATCGCGATTTTGAACAAAACCAAATGCCGGAAGTTTTTTTTACAATTCAGCGAATCGAAAACGAAGAAAATTGGACAATGTGAAACTGGAACTAGAGCAAACCGATGCCCCTGCGCCAGCGGTAAACTGGAGTAAACCGCAGTCAAACCCGGTGACGAAAAAGAACAAAAAGGCAGCACTACCGAAACCGTCGACAGAAACCGTTCTACCGAATATATTCGTTCAGTTCAAACCTGGCAAACCGAATAAAGCAAAGAAGCCGTCGAAGTGCAATGCCAGAAATGTAAGCGTTGATGCAAGGCCGCCTGATGGAAGTGCCCTGGGGGTGGATAGCGTAGCAAACGCAGAACAGGCGCTACGGTGGATGCTGGGAGACTCGGTCGCTTTGCAGGAGTTCTTTAGGTAACTTTGTTTTATTTGCAAGTTTGGCAATTAGTTTTAGTTTTTCGGTTTTTCAAATTAAAATTTTGTGGTCTTTGCCTCTGCGTGTGGGCTATTTGATTGTTCTATGGAATAGTAGATTTCATCAATTTTTAAAACATTATTTCAAACAGAAAAACAATGAAACATGCAATAAAAGTAAATTTGAAATGAATGCAAACCATTATTTTAGCGGTTACTGGGAGAAGAAAGTGCTGTACCACAACCATGTGGCCGACTATTATTTCGATCTGTTCAGCACGGAGCGCTTTGAAGAGATTTTGAACAATGTGAGTTCTGTGTTGCATTTGTTTGTTTGAAACGTAGTGAACCCAGTTTCAAAGTTGCACAGGTTACACAATCGAATTTCTAGACTGAGATCCAGCGTTCGAAACCAGGTTTTTTGAAAAAATACCCACTTTGGCTGAACAGACATACCCTTTTGCAGGACCATGTTGAATACGGCACGAACCTCAATTTGGCTCGTTTTATCAACGACCGACGGGAGACGTTGAATCCAACGGGACGTGCGTACGCGGCACAAGTGTGGGCGTACTATGAGGTGCGCGAGTTCATGCCCAGCTCATGCAGAGTCTTCTTGACTGATTGGTTGCGTTTTGAAGTGGCTGCACTGATATAAAGGCGCCCTATGATATCTGTGCTGAATTGGAACCCTTATTATTGAAAAGAAGATTTGACTTTGAATTTACTGAATACTTTGGTTTGTGTGACCTCCACAATATGTATGGAAAATCAGACCGCTTGCCTTCCTTACTCAGAACTTTTGTTCTATCACCTATACCTCGTTTGCAGGCGGGCTGTTCGGTTCAGTTCATCAATCCGCAGTCGTTCGACCCAAAAATGTGGCAACTGTGCAGCGAGCTTCAAGAGCTGTTCTGCTCAATGGTCGGTGCAAACAGGTACATCGGTCACTGCAATCATTCATGAGCAAAACGAAACCGCTTTTGTTGGATTGATCGACCTCAAGTACGCAGTGGCAGTTTGCATCTAGCTATCGCCCAATTTCGTGCTCCTTCGTTCGTACAGGCAAACGATTCAATTTGTTCGTGCAATATATGACTTTTTCAAAGCAAAAAAGTGAATCTCAGTTAAATTTCTTTTCAACTCTTTCAGTTACCTAACTCCGCCGGCGACGCAAGGCTTTGCGCCGCACTGGGATGACGTGGACGCGTTCGTGCTGCAGCTGGAGGGACGCAAATACTGGCGTGTCTACGAGCCATCCACGGACGATGTCACATTGCCGCGTGAATCCAGCGGTGTACACCCGGAGAAGTTTTTGAAATGCTCTGCGCTGATTGGTCGGCTGTTCATTGGTTAACCAATCAATTGTTTTTTGCAGCGAATTTTCGCCAGACCGATGTGGCTAACAACAAATTGGCGTGGGAGGGCTGGCTGGAGCCGGGAGCACTGCTCTATATGCCGCGAGGTTTCGTTCACCAGGTATGAAAATTTTTTGAAAATCTTTTGTACCACTAAAACAACGTTCCGATTGGTCGTGTTTGTACACCATGTTCTTTTATTTCACATGAGTTTTGTCCAGTTTTCAGGGTTACACTGATGATAAAGCACATTCGTTTCATGTGACCGTGAGCGTCTGTCGCAAGAGCACTTATGCGGATATGCTTGAAAAAGTCGGCAAAAGTTTTATGGTTTCTTTTTGATTATTGTAAAAAAGTACTGCGTACAATACACAGAATATTAGACTTATCAGAATATCAGATACTGACATTTTCGATAAATTCTTGATTTTTTTCTGTTAAATGCGGTTCTTTTCAGTTGGTGCCGGACGTGTTGAGCGAAACCGTGAACAGTGAACTGAGTGCTCGTCGTTCGCTTCCCCCGCGGTATCTCTCGTTCATGGGTGTTGCCAATCAACCGCAAGCGGAAATCCACGATGAAACTGTTTCGAAACCGAAAAAAGTAGACTGATCAGTAAATCAGAATTTGGAAATTGCTAAGAAATATGCTGATTGGCTTTACTCTTCACAATTATGTTTGTGCATCTCAGAAGACTCTAAAATTCTGTGCATCCGACGAAAAATGTGCGCCATTTCAGGTATCCGAAATCGTGCCAACCGATCAGAATACAGAGCGTGCGCAATTCAAACAGCACGTGCGTCACATCATGGAGCTGGTCACTGAGCGGGTCGTCGAGCTGTGCGATGCCGGCGCGGACATGATGGCCGTTGAGTTCATGAATCAGGCGTTGCCGCCTGTCTTCACACAATGTTCGTGGTTCGCGTTGGACAATGAACGTTGATCACAGTTTCAGTCCAGTTATTAGGTTTCCTAAAACGCTAGCTGTCATTTGTTTCAAGCAGAAACAGCCCGCTCCATTCACGCTGCGGCCTCCGGTTGGAAGGACGCGCGATTCCGTGCCGAAAAAGCAGCGACCTTTGTTCCCACATTGGATACTCGAGTGAAGTTGATTAGAATGCACGCTCAAAGGCAAGCAGTATAAGCGGTTTGAAAAATGGCGCAGTAACTAGCAACCATTGAAAAAAGGTCTGGAATTCGATATGAATGTTTGAATTTTTCAGAATGGTTTTTGATGAAGACGATGGGGCGACGCTCGTCCACCGGGTTCACAATTCGCGTGTTTTTGAAGAGCGTCCAGCGACCTCGCTACAGTTAGACGAAGAGGTTAGCTCAGCTCTGAGTGGTTACCAACTGGGTGCTGTAGCTGTAGCTTACAAACAAAAACTTTCCAATCCGGCAGTGTGCTTTTGCAGGTCGTCGACGGCGTTCAATTCTTGATTGACAATTACCCGAACTTTGTCGAAGTCCACGAGCTTCCATTGGACGACGATGCGGATAAGGTATATGTTTTTGTTTGTTTGTACTGTGTGTCCTTTCTATTTTATTTTGATCTGTTTATTGCTATTGTGTCCCCTGTGGCTTTTTTATGCTGTTCATTGTTTAACCGCATTGTCTTCTGTTCAGATTCGACTGGTTCTTATATTGTGGAATAATGGTCTATTGATGCATGATAGCTAAGAAGAGAATGTGAATGATTGATATCAGATTTTTTTCTTGTTTTTGTTGGCGTTTTGTTGTTGTCGTTATGTCTGGTGATTTACCGTTTTAGTTATTTTTAATCCACTTTGTATTTTATTGTGTGTGTGTATTTTTGTGCGTTGCTTTTAAAAAGAAGAAAAAACTGGATTGCAGAGTTCAGATTATGCTTGTGTTGTTCATGATCATTGGTCGCCACCGAGACCGAACCATAGTTTCTTTTGCTTGCTCTTTGGTTTATTTAATCAGTGCACATTCGTTATGATACTATGTTAAGCTCAATCAGTATAGTTCAAATCACAACACTTTTGCAGAGAAAGCACATGTATGAAATACACATCACAATATGTAATTATCACTTTTCAACTGAAAACTAAACAAAACACAGATCTTAGCAGCTACCATTCGAATGATCATTTGTGCAAAAAAGTGTGTGCGACTGAATCATACGATTTACGTTATCGAAAAAATGAAACCAATTTAATAGGCACGGCACAGCTTCGGCACGCGTTCGGTGTGCGTGAACGACGGCTTCAGCGACTCGGTCTGGCTTTCGATCGACTCCTGCGACACTTCGTTCGAGTACTCTTCCTCGCTTGACGAACTGTCAGAGCGGATTTGTTGTTCGAGCTCTTCGGCCTGCATATATTTGATCATGTCATTGGTGAAATGCACTTTTTGCTTGTGTGTTCGTACCAATTTCAAGAGAAACAAACAAAAATAGTCTGAATCGGTCACCAGGATGCTGTTGCGCGGCAAGCAGCTAAACACGATCTTCTCTTTCTTCTCCTCATGCTCGACCGGGTACGTCCCGCGGGGGCATTTCTTCACCGATTCCTTCGAGAAGCACAGCTCGTGGTTCTGCTCGATGATCTGCGTCTTTTGCACGGGGCGCACTTCCCAGCGACGTGAGTGGCGAGTCAGTTCTGGAAGGCGTTTTTTTCAATACAGTCGACTCGATTTTTTTAAATGCACTCTGCAATTACTTGTCTGTGCGCAACAAATGCTCGGGGTACAACGTACGGTTCAATGATTCGGGCAAGTCTTCGAACGACTCCGATTCGGATGACTGCTGTTGCCATTCGTTGCTCTCGAATTCTTCGCTGCTCGATTCAAACGATTCGAAGTTCAACGATGTTTCGCGGCTGGCGAATTCGTGTTCGCAACTTTGCTGCTCTTGTTCTTTCTCGAGCAGATATTTCTCGAAATACTCGCGGCGCCATTGCGGGCTGCTGCGCTCGTATTCGGAGCTCTCGTATTCGCCGCAGAGGCCGCACACTTGGCCGGTGTACAGAGGGCTGGTCTGAAGTTGGGTTACCGATGAAATAAACATATTATCCCATTATCCCAAACGGGGCTTTTACCTAAAACAGTCAAACTTTGATTTTAGTGATCACAATAACTTGCGCGAACCTTGATGTTGGCGGCATATCCGTCGAAGAACACCTTGATGCCAACTTCGGGCAGCACGCATTTCACGTATTTCTCCTCGTTGTACTCTTCGCATGCGAGCACAACATGACCGTTGTGCACGTTGACAACCGGGTTTTGGGTCAGAGATTTTTTCTCGCCGTTCACTTCGCATTCGATCTTCTCTTCGCCTTCCGGTTTCAACACCAATTTCGTGTACGGGGTGACGATTTTCAAGACCTGAGTTTAGAAGCTCACTATTTAGAGCAATACAAAGCAAACAGCAAAAGCGGATATGAAAAACCAGGAACATGCTTTCTTCTCGCTGCCGGGCGACTTCTTCTTGATCATAACGGCGAATTGGCTGGATTCCTTGTTGTAGCAGTCCTTGGCCAAAACCGAGTAGCACGTGGACGTCGGCACTTCGATTTCTTCGTCTTCGAACGTGGTGATGCGGTTGGTGCGCACTTCGCACAGCGGCATCTCGCTTCCTAAATTCAGATTAAACAAACGTGACCACGGTCGTTCTGAAGTGAGATCAAACTCGAACATTGATCGTGTTACGTACGGGTGGAGGTCGTCAGCCAGCTGTACAACGAGCGGGACGGTGATGACATGCGCCGCATGTTCAGGCTCTCAATTTTCGTCCACAGCGGCATGTCAAGAATCTGGGCTTTCTCAGACGGCGTCTGAAAAGCAGTTTGTTATTCACAGCACTATTCCAGCCCCAAAAGGAATGTAAGTGTAACGTTGTTTTTATCACACTTACCCAAACAGTCAGGTTGGCGTAGCGGCGATTGCGCGGATCAATGTTGACCTTGACGCGGACACGGCCTCGCGGGTTCTTGACATCAATGTCGCGCACTTGAAGGTTTTCAGCGTACTTCTCCTTGAGCGTGCGGAAGACCTTGCTGAAGTACTCGCGTTGCCATCTGCTCATCTAAACATGCAATGGTTTTCTGTAAGCGCATCAGTCTAATTCTAGTTGCAGTTACATCGGACAGTATTCAACCTTGTACGTGGTGTCAATCTTGATTTCGTCCAGCAGGCTGTAGCGAAGAGTTGGCTTGTATTGTGCAACAGGCGAAAACAGTGAGCGGTGCTGTTCACGGATTTCCTGGTTCTCGTAGTGGCGTTTGTAGAGGCTGCGCTCCTTCAGGCGTTCCATGCGCTCGCTTTGCTCAGCAACAAGCTGCACCAATGGAACATGTACATGAGACATAGATGATAAAATTGTGAACGTGTTGTGTTGGATACCTTAATCTTCAGCTGCTTGTTCATTTCGTTTTCCGGGCCCCACTTGATCACGATTTTTGACATGCCACGTTTGTCCGATGTAATTTCGTTGATGTTGAAAGGCGTTTTCGGATACAGTGTTTCCATTTGAGCTTCGAGCTAAAATATGAAACGATTCAAAATGCTTGACTGCAAAACTGTCTGAACGTTGAAAAAGTTTTACCTTCCACGGTTTCTCTTCATGTGTCGGGATGGGTGTGCGTTTGATGACCAATTTGCATTTGCAAGCCTTCATTTCCTCGTCGCACAGGCAGAATGTCTTCAAGAGAGCCTCACGTTTAACGCGGCTCCCTTGGGTTTCGATCGCGACTGTGATCTCGTTGTTGACCGGGCGCTTGCCTTTGTACCTGAGACAGGTTGCTGTTAATTGTTGTTTACAATAATTAATCGTTGTTGTTATCCGGTAAGTTGTCTATTCACGTACGTGAGCGTAGCGTACAGTCAGAAATGTTAACATGGATGTTTGTTCATGTTATGGCGTAGTCGGTCGACGTACGCTTACTTAATGGTGGCCTTAATAGTGTACATTTATACCGTACAATTTGTAGTAGTTGTTCTGGCGAATTTCCTCATCGGACTCGCTCTCTTCGCTGATTGTTTTGCTGTTGCTCTCCTCACTGCTTTCCTCGCTGCTCGACTCGAAATCCTCAATTGTTTCAACGCTCATCGTTTCGCTATTCCGTTGCTAAAAATCAGTATTATCAATCTTTGTCTTATCTCTCTGCGTAATAAAGGTTTTTCTAGCCGAAAACCGTTTTCCTGACCTGGCTGCTGTTCTCGCGTGTCACTTCACTCTCGTCTTCGCTCTTGGTGAGCTGTTCGCTTGTCTCTTCGCTGGAGCGTTCCCATTCGTATGATTCCGATTCGCTGGACTCCACTGACAAGAAGTTCTCTGAGCTGTCTTCAAAGAATTTCTTGAAGCTGGGCGAGACGGTCTTTTTGTTGTACGAACGGAACAGCTTGCTGGTGATCTTGATTTTGATCTGAAAATTTACGGATGTTTTTGTACGTGTGTTCATCCGATTTAATTCGAAATCGATTGTTAATACGAACAACGACGCACTTCTTTCGGGGTTTCGTAGCCGGGTTCCATTGTGACAATGTATTTGTTCGGACCAGCGAAGAGCGGGTTTGGTGTCCACGGCTGGTGCTCCTGAGGAGTGCGGTGCCAGACGGCACGCGAGTTGAATTTGATGCCAACCGATTTCTCACCAACGCTCATGTCGTGCTGCAGTGGTTTTATTTTGCTGTAACATGATTAACATTGAACCTGTTTATTAAACTTTTGCCTCATGAAGAGACTGCGAACGTTACTTTGTGCACGCGTGTCCATTCCGATCCTCGTATAGTCTTCTCCTCCGAGTCTTCCAGCTCTTCGATGAAGCGCGGCCACACGTAGGCAAAGCTGATCGGGCGCGTGTGCACCACGAACAACTCTTTCTTTTCTTCGGTGGCACGCGGCTTGATGGCAAGCTCGACTTTGTTCGGATTTTTCTGAGCGTTCACCTCGACTGAAACGTCGAACGGAGCGAAAGCTTTCAACTGACCCAGCAGCTTAACGCCAGTGTTGACAACGGGAGACCAGGAGACCATTTTCATTGAAACGGTCGCAGCGATGCTGAAATTAACGCGCATAATAATCTTTGAAAATCTAAAGATGCGGGTTTTACGTTGGGCAGTTAATCTGATACCTCGGTTTAAAATCTTCGACAGCGAGCTTGATTTTCTTCATGTTATCGACTTCGATCTTCAGAACACCATGGGCCTGTGCGACCGTGGGAACCTTCAAGGACACTTCGAGCGGCATACCGATGGTGGTTGGGATCTTGACCGATTGTTCGTGGATCAAGGTGGCAGCGTGCGTGTTGAACGGAATTGTGACATCCCTGAAAAGACACACATGGTTTTGTGCTTTCAGACGACACTTTCATTGATAATGCAATTCATTAAGCATTAGAAAGAAAGAGAATCACCTGAGCATAATCTTCGCACGACGAACGATCTCGTTGATAGACTCCTCGCTCGAGCGGCTCATGATCTCCTTCACCTCTTCCGGAATCATTTCCTTCCACAACGGCAAGAAAGCGTAGTCTTGATTTTTGAATTTCAACATCAGAGAACTGAACAATTCGCTGTGGCGTTCTTCGTTGACGAGCTCTTCGATGGACAGCTGAAGTAATGATGGTTTTGCTCATGTCACAAGTTGACTGTAAATTACTTAGTGATGCTGCTCGTAAATCGGAGTCGGAGAATTAAAGTTTGCAGCGCTAACCTTGTTGAAAATCTCCTTCAGTTCGCTGTGGTAGTTGAACTTCGGCGAGGGAAGCTTGAACTTGCCAGACAGCAGATCTTCCAGCGGAGTCTGCATGTTGTGCCATTGGGAGCGCATCAGCTGCTGGGTGAGACGGTCAAGGCCGCGTTGTTGCAGTTTTACAGAGACGAATTTTGGAGACCACATGCCAGCTACGTCAACGTTGAGACTGAAAAAGTTGAGCAAGTTGACTGAGCACACTTTGTTGGATCAAATGGATCAACGTTTGTTGATAGCAGAAATACTAACGCGACTTGAAGCAGTTTTGGCAGTGGGCTGGTCTCAGTCTTGACAGTTTTGTACTCAACGGTGTAGCCGTTCATCTGCTTGGGATTGTATTGCTGACTGAGGTACACGAATTTGCTGTTGTTTATCCAGTTGCGGACGGGCATGTAACGGCCGTTGCGCAGTGCCAATTTGAGGTCACGAGCACTAGAAATATTAATGTATTTGTATGTATGTGTGTGTGTGTTTTGAAAAGTAAAGTCACTGCAAGTCAATAGCAGAAACTCACAGGCGACGGTGGCACGGAATCTTGCACTCTTCCATGGTTTTCAGAAGGGTGTACGTGAATGACGCGACTTCGCGGCGACGTTCCGTTTTCATTTTGTGTGCGATCTGGTCGAGAATTGGCTTTGGCGGCAAACAGTTGATCAGCTCAGTCAGAGCGCTCGTGCGGACCTCAACGGGCTCGTCGGTGTCCATATAGATTGGCATAAGCAATCTGATAATCTGCAGAGAGCACGAGATGATGTTTTCAAATTCGATCTTGTTTTGAAAAAAACCGCTCGAAGTTAAACAGACCTTGTGTGGACGGCGTGTGCTCTGGTGGCGGAGCGCATTGATCGCCTCAACGCGAACAATTTCTGGCAACTCCTCGTCTTCAATGATCTCCTTCAGGGGCTCGATGCATTTTGCCAGGCCAGCGTTGCCGAGCGTCTTCACGCACAACACTTTGTTGTAGGTGCTCTCCGTCTTTTTCCAGAGTTTCTCCATGATTTTCTGAAGAATGAAAGAAAGCATAGTTGGTCTTGTTCTGAGTTGAAAAAACAAATAAATTTTGGATTCGTTGTTGTCTTGGCATGGTTTACGACCGCCAAATGTTCAAAATGAGAATTATTAGGGACACAATGTAAAAACTAACCTCAACGAATTCCTCCTCCGTCTGCTCGGTGCACAGCTCTGCGGCTCTGTTCTCCTTCGTTGCGTATTCCTTCTTGAACTCGACAGCCAACTTGTCCGGTGTTTCAGCGCACATGGTGCGCATCATTGAGCCAGCGGTCAGGTAGACAGCCTGTTTCAGCATGGGCGATTCGCGGCACCTCTCCTCATGGCAGATGGTCTGGAATAGGATTGAAGGCTTTCAACTGAGTATTTAAGTTTAGAAAAGACTGTCATCGAGGAATGCCCACTCATACCAGCAGCTTCTCGATCATTGGTTTGCTGACGACACGAACGTCCATCAGTTTGCGGATGGCCATGGCGGCTTTCGCGCTGGAAATCTCCTGTTTCTTGGTGACTTCAACGATGTGCTTGATGCAGTCGTGCGTTCCGCAAAGAGCGATCGCGTCAATCAGGATGTCCTATAAAGATGAATGTTTTTTTTTGAAAAGATAGCAAAGCAGACCGAATGTAAGCCGCATTACATGCTAGTATCTTATACCTTGACTTTCTTGTGCTCCTCTTTAGTGAAGCCTTCCGGCTCGGATTCGTGGAATTTCTGGTGGCATTCGCGAATCTCGCTGTATTTCAGCATGCGCATCAGCTTGACGAGCCGGGTCAGTTGACGTGGCGCCTCCTCATCCACCTGCTCACGCATGTGATGGATGGTCTTTCGAAGGATCGATTTGACAAGGCGCTCCTTGTTCTGCACGCCAGAGTATGGCGTCTCCTGTTGGAATTCGTCATTCTGTTCGCCCTCGAGGAAGAACATCTCTTTCGAAATGTCCCAGTCGGGCGTGTAGATCATCTGCGAGTCGCTCACGATCGGCTGCTGCGGACGACTGATTTGCTGCGATTCGATTGCGCTCGTCTTCACCAGCTTCAGTGTTTGTCTGTAAAATCGTGTGTTTTACACGCGGTGCAGCTAGAATTTCTGTCAGAATTGTTGGAATTTTGGCTCGCCTACTCATGGTGTCTTAAACGGTAAAACGCCGTGCACTGCCGAATAAAACTGACTGACTGACTGACTGTCAGACAACCGTAGAAAAGATCAATGAAAGCTCGCATGGCGCACTTGACGTAGGTGGCGATGGTGTTCGTTTCGACGTTCTCGAACGGCGTGTAGTGGTATTGCGATTCGGTCATCGAATGCTCGACCAAGCACTCGCGGCGTTCCGGTGTCTTGCAGCGGAGATGCACGTGTTGAATTGTGCTGCTCTTGAGGAATTTCTCCTGAAAGAGACAATCCTTCTTTGTACTGAGGTGAACAATTATCAGAACAAATCGTGTGGCTGTAATTGTTAATCAGGATGATATTCAAAACACGGCAGTGTCAAATATTTTTTTTTTATCAAAACCGTGTGAATGCAAACCTGGTTGTTTCTCATTTCTTGGTAGCTGCAGGTGGGGCACAACTTCTGGAATCTCTGGTTGTACTTGATCACTGGGCGCTTGGTGCATTTTTCGTAGTTGATGGCCTTCATCACTTTCAATTCCGGCTGGTTCGGCGTAGAGCAGCGTTTGTACTTCTCGCCAGAATCGTAGCGCTCAAAGCTCGACTCATCGCAATCTTGCTCCTCGATAGTGTACTCAGTCTCGCATTCGCCTTCGATCGTTTTCTGAAACAATGAACAGCAAGTACGGAATGAAAAAAACATTACAGTATGTTTTGTGGATAATAATAACACGGGACGTTTTCTACAGACACTCAACGCATCCACGCAGAAACTTACATACCTCGAGAACGGTGAAGCTTTCGTTTTCATTCTCGATTTCCTCTGAGCTGGAGCTCTCAACCTCTGACATTTCCTGCGATTTATAGCTGAGCGTCTTCTCGCGTTTGATCTCGCGCTGTTTTTTCAGGTTCACTTGCAGCAGGTTGAGGACGCCACGTTTGATGTTCGCAGACCACGGTTGCTCTTGGCCGTCGAATTCGATGTCTTTGATCTGCAAACAAGTAAGCAAATGAATCAACTGCTTGTTCTTCGTACTGAAGCCGATTTTAGAGTTGTTTTGCCTTTCCAAACTAAAATCACAAATTCACGTTACAAACATATGAAAAATGCGATTTAACACGTACCAGGCCTTCGTCGTAGTTGAACTTGACGACCTTTTGCAGGCGCTGTTTCAGTTGCGGCTGAACCTCGACCTCCTCGTAGGCTTCAAACGGCAGCAGCTCGCGGGGCGTGCGCATCTGTTCGTTCAGTTTGCCGAAGCGAACATCGACAAGCTTCAACAGGCATTCATCCTTGTTCTTGACGACCAAGGTGACGAGGGCCTGCAAAGAAAAAAGGATTTCAATGTTGCGTTTCCGAGTGCGAGTGGGTGTTGCGAAGCGTGCAATCAGCACAAAATAGTGTAGCTTTAGAGAGACAATCTTGGAACCTGAATGCGCGTCGCCGAGTGCTGTTTGCTGGAGCCGGGCAGTCCGGTAGCGAGTTGGGCGTTGTAGAAGAACTTGTACTCGCGGTTTTCACGGAATTCTAAATACGTAAACTTTTGTGATTGGTGAATTAGCTAGTTTTTTATAAATAACCAACAAACAATGTGAAAGAATTTATCAACTCAAACCTTGCTCGTTGATTTCGACTTCGGGTACCAGACGTTCGAGCCATTCGGACGAATATTCCGGTGATCGATCTTTGTAGTCTGCAAAATTTGAAATACAAACTCAAATTTTGCAAAACTGTATTATGACGACCAACAACCAACGTAATTGGCTGATTCAGACGACACGTTTCTGACTGAATTGTGGATTCATTTTTGCTTGACTCAGGCTCTAAGCAAACAACGGGTACTCACGTGTCGCGGCCACGGCCACTATGAGAGCTACTAGTGGTAGTAGCTTCATGGTCGGTTGGTTTGGGGGTAAAGTAGCAGAATCGTTTTGTTCGTTTTCAGGAAGATTTTGGTTTTCGGTTGATTGAGACCGAAATGAATGGTTAGACTGGTTAAAACGGTGCGCTTTTATAAGATTTTGAGGGCGACCTATGTTCACTTGTTTTGACTGATTTAAGACTATGACTTAATTGTTGTACACGTTTCAGTGTTTTTTCGTCATGATTTCCACTGATAACGGTCGCAAATGTTGCACTCCAGGTAAGACGTAACGCGATTTTATGAGTACAGCTGTTTTTTCAGCTGCAACGGTTACAGAGTTGTTACTTTTCTAGACAAGATTACTGATAATAAAAAGAACAATGGGTTTTTAGTGAGAAATCAAAACAAAAAACTACGGTAGATTTCCGGTCGTTGTGTAAAGTAAATTAAATGACAGACAGTTGGAACATGGTTCGCAAGTGTTTTTTTTCTTTTCAGGAGTTTGGCTATAATTGACAGTTTCCGGTTGCTTTCATATCTTTTTACAGTGTCGTAACTTTTTTCGTTTTACTTCGTTATGAATGAAAAATTTTGATTACGAAAAATTGTGTCAAAGCGGTATGTGCTTGTCAATCAAAACGCGACGTAAAGTTGTGAAGTATGGCTCAATTCGCAAAGCAGCAAAAATTGCTGTTGCTTTTGGTTTACCGAACATTACCAAAACCCTTTTTTCTTGATATATCATAAATGCAGCATTTTCAAAAAACTTCCGAGAAGAAATCCATTTTTATCATACATTGTAATCATGGCGCACAAATGCAACACAATTCCAAAACCCCCATCAAAAGTCGAATGTCACAATAAGATTTCTACTCTTTCCCGTTTGCCGTTGGCCACAGTCACCGGCGGATGGACCTTCTGACCACAAGTACAGGGTGGCGATCCCGTTGCTACAGGGTGCAGCTTTGTTAAAGGCATGTTTTCGTCAGCCGCCAATTTTTTGGTATCAGCTTTATTGTTGTTATCGTTGAAGTTTAGTTTATTGGCGTTGTACGCTGCATTGTTGTTGTTATTGTTGCTGTGTTCGGCTTGCTTCTTTTTCCGTGGCGGTGGCTTTGGATTCAGCGGCAGCTCTTTAGCGTCACTGTTTTTCGACGATGGTGCAGTTCCAAAAATGGTGTCCAATTTTTGTCTGAGCTCCTTTCGATTTAGGAACACAGGCGGCGTTTTCGAAGTCTTTTTCGAATGTCCAATCATGGTGACTTTCGAGTTCCCCTCTGATTCCATGAATATCTCATTGCTGCGTTTAGTCGCAGACGGATTCAAGATCGTTTTCTGATTCGCTGACGACGTGGCCGCAACGACGTCGTACTTGGCCGACGATTTTTTCTCGAAATCATTGGCATTGTCGATTGCGTTGTTGCCATTCTCTGAATTTGGATTCGAGTTGCGAAATCGACGACTCAACGCGACGATGCAGAGGATGACGGCGGCCAGCAGAAGGACGGCGATCGCAAAGCTCACGACGATTCGTGTCCACGGCACGTAGCGAAACTCGCAGCGCCTTCCGTAGTGCCACTGGTCGCACGCGCAGCCGTCCGGGTCGTCGTCGGCGTCGTAGCTGCCGCCTGCGTCCGTTGGTGAGTTTTCGTGCAGCTTTGAATGACACTGACACTGAGATGTACTGCACCTACCAGCAGTTGCTCTCAACATTTTTTGATATCGCAGCGCTATAGTTTTGTTTGTTATAGTTGGCAAAATGTTGAGGGTGAACTAATCTCAGTGGAGAAACTACGTAACAAAATCGTCAGCACACTGTTGTGTTCTTCCACCAGACTATGCCTTTGAGCACGATATTTTGTTGACTTATTTTCCACACAAAATTATTGTTTGAAGATCACTGTTTTGTTTCACCAATCAGCAAGCGCCTGGTAAAATGTGTGTTTTATTGACGAAAAAACCTCTGAAAGCTCCAATATACCGTACGTTTACCGTTTTTACAAGCGAGTTGATCACACCGATCACCCTCGTAGCCACTCTCATCGCCACACTGGCAGGCGCTGCAAAAGTAATTCGCATTTCCTAACCTGAAAACTTTTCTGCTGCAATTCAAGTATAGATTTGTCGCCTTTAAAAGCACTATCATATCACGATTGAGTGATTGATCAGAAATACTGCTGCTTGAATTTTCCCACTTAATTTACATCTGTATCTGTATCTGATCAGCTTTCAGATACAAAAAAACCTGACCCATTTCGCCAGGTGCCTCTGTGACAGTAGGCATGTTGACAGTGGGTGCCGATCCAGCCCCCATTGCAGTGGCACGTTTTGCCCGTGTCATCCAGCGTTCCATTCTCGCAGTGTGGCACGTCACATGCATCGCCCGACCAGAGTTGCAGACAGTCGCAGCTGCCTGCGCTCGTACGACGCGCCGTTTCTGGTCGTATTTTTTTAAAATTTTAAAATTTTTTAAAAAAGGTTTCGGTGGGTTGCGTCATGATTTAAAGCAAAATTGAGGTGATGAAATCGTCGATACACTGGAAAAAAACAGGGCTACTAAAATGGGTGGTGTTGTGTGGTGCTTATTAACGGATCGCGGTTAGCATCCGCCCTCCATGATGATTTTTTGCGGCTAGCAAACTTTTTGCGGTATCACTTGTTTTTACTGTTTTTACGGTAGCTTCGTTTTTCAATTTTCTGTAGATATTCAGACTTTTTGTGTTCATAAATCTTTCAACCAATCGGTCAATTTCATTGTATCTACAGCCCTGTGTCATACCAATGCACTGATCGCAGAAGTGTCCATTCCATCGTGGTTCACAGACACAGCGCGTTCGCAACACACGCCCGTGCAGACACCGCGGGATGCTGCAGTGACGGCCCTGCCAACGCGCTTTGCACACGCAGCGTTGCTCGGACGACGAAAATGTGGCGTGCTCTGACAAAGCAAAACGGAATTCATCGGCTTGCAGCTGTCATGAAAGTTTGTCATTTTTTGAAAGTTCCATGACTATCCGTTTGTCTGTTTGTAACATGGATGATCTATCAGTTTAGTGACTCTCTGGAAAGTTTTCAGCGACCACGGGAACGCAACCAATCATTTGAATTCTTGATGCAACCGAAAGATCGCTTATTCCACGATCACAATGGGTCGTTTTTACTGTTTGTCGCTGCACGGAATGTGCGAAACGGGCAAGATTTTTCCGACAATTTTTTATTGTTGGATGTCACACTCTCAAATTTACATCACGAGAGCATGCATCGAAAATCGCAAGACCAACCATACTGGCACTTTGAGACGTCACATCGAAGGGCCTGTTGCGCGCAACGCAAACAGTAGGAGGACAGTTGCATGGCTCCGTAGTGGTCACCCCTGCGTTCCATCACCAACGCCATCGTGGCACAGTCGATCGAGTGGACGTTGTTGCTCTGAGCAACGATTGGTGCAATGTTGAATGGGTGCATGCCAATTAGAAACATGACGCACTCGGCGGTGGTGGTGATCGCATTCATTCTGTCGTAATTGTTGATGTTGATCTGCATGGGAAACTTTACTGAATTTTTACGTTTTTTACAGCTGTCAGAAAAAAATCAGTATGACCCATAGCTGGAACTGCAAGCTCCAAGCTTCAAACTATAAACGCAATTGTTAGCTCCAAATTCTCACAAATGAAATGGTTTTACTCTTTCTTGTGGCACTTCACGCTTGCTAAACACGCAATAATTCCTTGACATCAACAACGTGGTTGGTTTTGCTAGCCACTGATTTCACCGACCCGCTACGGATGCGTTTTGCGTAAATTGAAACTCAAAAAGGCGAAACGTAAAAAGCCCACATTGAAAACGAAACATTTTATGAAACTTAAAAGCAAAACCAAAACCCGCCACGCGAGAAAACAACGTGGACGTTTCTGACGTAGACACAACTGCTGGCAGAACGTGAAAACAATCAGATAAACACAAGAAATGATGAAAACAGCTTCATCACTAATATTCACAAAACACAAAAGAACAGCCGTAAATTTCAGCACGTCATTTCTCAAGTGACCACGAAAAAAAGGGAAAGACACTCTGACAATTTGGCCGTGTTTATGCTTGCTTGCTAATAACTCTGACAAGCTTTCTGCGCTCGTAAAGTTTCTCGAGCTGAAACTTTTTTGTCGTCACTTTACAAGCAGCGCCAGTGGTGGGCTGGGCACTGCCAGCAGACCAATAACGCAGTCGGCATATGTAAAACAGTACATATCTGCAAAACGTCAAGATAATGAGTGAAACGGGCCAGCTGTTTTTGTGACATAATGGCTGCAGAAAAGTTGCTTCACCCGGGAAAACTATTATTTCGACAAAGTAAGTCAACTCGAATTTCCTTGACCGAACAGTAATGTATCAATGTGCATGTGGCCGAAACAAATCCATGAGTGGAGTGACATTATCACTGAAATTTAGTGAATACCACCATATTGGGTTGATGTACTGTTGTGGCCCGTAAAATTTCGGCTCGAAGAAGTACAGCCTGTTAAATTCTGGCCCGGCGAATTTTTATTAGCACGAACAATAGGCTGCTTGAAGGAGCGATTTTTTGCAAATTATCGCAAATCGCAAATATAAAAAATGACTGCGAAAACAAAAAAAATAAACATTTATCCAAATCTAATCTTAAAACTAAGGTCTCCTAAGCCAAACTCTTTCTATAAAGGCAAACAATAAAATTGTTTTGTCATGTTTTTTTTGCAATTAGGGTATTTCCGTTTGTTTGTGGGGTAACTTTTGAGTTTATCACACATTACGAAAAATTACAACACATTTGCTGGTTTGATTGGACATCATGGTTTGCCATTGTTCGTGCTAAGAAAAACCCGCTCCGGGTGGAATCGAACGGTCCGCAGTTGAACACTTCAGGCCGATCCTTGCTGCCAGCTTAAAAACATCTGTTGTTGTTAAAAATGTTGTGAAAAAAAACAACTAAAAAGTAACACATTGAAAATTTACTTGGCGACACTTTTATATGCACTTTTTGTCCAGTGTATTTTGGAAAGAACAAACCCACAGAAACAAGAAAGGCTGATCAGTTCATCATTATCTAAAAATGCGGGAGACGCATATAAAAGGAGGAATATGGCTTTGTGTAAGCAGTGAGAGACTTGGCTCGACAACTCTTTTCAAGTCTCTGATGTGGTACACACGGGTACAAGTACATAAGAGTCATATTTTTGCGCCGCGTTTGTTTGTTTGTTTGTTTTTTATTTGAAGCACGCCCCCCCCCCCACCGATTCCGGAAACCCGAAGGTCACCAAACTCCGGTGGGATTGGGGAATGGACGGCTCACAATTCCGTGGAACCAATACCCTCGCCACGTGAGGGGATAGTTTCTAAGTCCCGCTCTGTCCTGGGGGCACCTGTGATCTTAGCCCGATTTCGGTTTCGGTGACCTGCGGTCGCTATATCCCCGGAGGGCAGCGAATCCGAAAGTTTTCGTTTTCGTTTTGCTGAAAAGCGTAAAAACTTTAAAGTTATTTTTAATTGTCCTCTTCAATTAAATCAAAAATCACGCCATGTGCGAAATTCTGTAAATTCTGTGCAAAAACAGAAAAATCAGAGATTGCAAAACATTGTTGCATGTAGCTTTTTCGATGTTGTTAACGTACGCACCGCTGTGTACACACCAACACCAGTGACAAAAAGGAGTTGTCTTCCGTTGATTTTCACCTTTTTTGAACGTAAACTCGTGTGGCAGGAAAAACTGTCTGTCCCGTGAGTCATTGCCTTTGCCACAGGACACCTTGCGTTCCGCATGCTTCTGCTGGTCCTGGACAAACCAGTGTCAGCGAGTTAAAGTCTGATTGTTATTTTAGTAGTTTTAGTGGTCGCTAAATGCTCGAAATCCGCAAATGTGAAAGTTTCATTTGTCTACAAAGTACGAGGGTTGCCATGTGCAACCGAAATAATGAATAAACGGCGCAAAAATATGGCTCTTATGTACTTGTACCCGTGTGTACCACATCAGAGACTTGAAAAGAGTTGTCGAGCCAAGTCTCTCACTGCTTACACAAAGCCATATTCCTCCTTTTATATGCGTCTCCCGCATTTTTAGATAATATTCTGACTTTTAAATAAGTCCCGAAGGTTGAACCAAATTCACAATTCGTTGGTGACATATTCTTTTGAACAAACAAAACATTTCTTGTTTTCATTTCGCCGATTCGCCCTAAATCGCCACGATCCAATAACTAAAGTTGCTCACATAAAAAACTAACCCAAAATTCGTGAGTAGCGCATTGAATTACCCTGGAAAACACCCTTTTCTTGTTTTTCGTCTCCATACCGATTTCGCCAATTTCAACGGCCGATTTGTCCGAAATCGTCACGATTCAGTATCTAGAGTTGCTCACATGAAAAAACTAACCCAAAATCCGTGATTAGCGCTTTGAATTACCCTGGAAAACACCCTTTTCTCGTTTTTCGTTTCTGGACCGATTTCGCCAATTTCCACGGCCGATTCGCCCGAAATCGTCACGATTCAGCATCTGGAGTTGCTCACGTAAGAAAACTAATTCCAAATTCGTGATCAGCGCATTGAATTACCCTGGAAAACACCCTTTTCTCGTTTTTCGTTTCTGGACCGATTTCGCCAATTTCCACGGCCGATTCGCCGAAATCGTCACGATTCAGCATCTAGAGTTGCTCATGTAAAAAAACTAACCCAAAATCCGTGATCAGCGCATTGAATTACCCTGGAAAACACCCTTTTCTTGTTTTTCGTTTTTGGATCGATTTCGCCAATTTCCACGGCCGATTCGCCCGAAATCGTCACGTTTTTAGTTATTTAACTGTTAATCCTTTAATTTTTTTAAAAAAATAAAGGTCAAATTCAAACTCTCCGTTGTTGGTTACCCCCGGAAACTTTGTTATTTGTCAAATAACGGTTTGTTTCATGCGCAGAAATCGCAAATACACTTCAAAATAAGCATTTTTCGGAATTTATTACAAAATAGCTAGATTTTAAGCCTTGGGAAGCGTCGGATCAAAAAATGAATGCGAAATTTGAAAATCCCAAAGATTTTTACCCTAGAAAATGTTTTTATCAAAACAGTCAGAATTTTAATTATATCACTGAAACTGCGCACACATTTTATGACATAGTCGAAAAAAAAAAGGGGGGTTAGAAGAATAATTAACAGCTTATTCAGAATCCATGTTTTGCGCACACAGCGTGTGTAGAAGATCACCACGAAAAAATTTCTGGTGCACACAGCGTACCTATGGATTATCTACCTGTGTGCAGGAGAAAAAATTCTCAGCTCCTTTTATGTTCACAATTCGAGGCACAGTAACTTTGGAATTTTAGCGCGAACGAACCACGGGCCATATTATGCCTGCATCCGCTGTCCGCTCCGCTCCGCTTCGCTCGCGAATGGGCATGATTTACCGAAGTAGGCACACACTGAACAGACACCCAAAAATTCTGTTGTGCACGTTGGGAAAAAACGTTTGTCATTGTGGTTAAAAACTTGTAGACCTGTTGGTGATTTCGTTTGATATCAAGATTTGACCAGAGACCGCGATGGGTATGTTTTTCATGAGTGACAAATATTGCAACAAAGCAGTAGAAAAAGCAAATGTTCTGAAAACGTTAATTTTCACTGGAAACTGACAATTATGACAACATTTGCAACTTTTTTTACACAACATGGAGTCATGGTTGTTCGCTCACTCAGCGACGAGTCGATAATACACCGAAACGTGCGATCTCTTTCGTTTTTGTTCGCTATCCTTGCGAGCCATGACTTTCTGCACTTTGTTGAACTTGAAGCTCTCATGCAGCTAAACGAAGTTTTCTGCCTCAGCGAGTTCTATTAGTCGTAAAAGCATTTTTCGTCTTCAGCTCCGATATTAGCCATCTATTTGAAGAATTGCGAGTGAGTACACATGCAAACAGAAGAATATGCTCATGTAGACGCACATGTTCGTGCACTTTACGATTCACATGCACATTAAAGTTTTGGTCAACTTTTTTGTTCTGAGAACAATGGAGAGGCAGCAGTTTTTTTGCTTCTGAAATTTTGTTTCCACGACATGACAGTATTATCTAAAAATGCGGGAGACGCATATAAAAGGAGGAATATGGCCTTGTGTAAGCAGTGAAAGACTTGGCTCGACAACGCTTTTCAAGTCTCTGATGTGGTACACACGGATACAAGTACATAAGAGTCATATTTTTGCGCCGCGTTTGTTGTTTAAAAGCTTGCTGAAAAGCGTAAAAACTTTGAAGTTATCTAGATATTTTTCAATTGCCCTCTTCAGTTTAGTCTAAAATCACATCATGTGCGAAATTCTGTACAGCATGGCCGAATAAATGAGGCAGTCCATCAAGGCGGGATTAGTCGCTGACTAGGAGTTGTCTTTTTCAAAAATGCCAACATAATTTCCAATCATGTGTGCAAGGGAGAAAGAATGAACAGAATAATACGGATAATCCATTAGTTTAAAAAAATGCGTCAAATTTGGCATACAATTTGGTTTCTGAACTTCTTTTTCTTTCATTCAAAATTCGCGCGCTCCTTGCACCCTGAAAAAAAACTGCCATGTTTAATCGGCTATACTGTAAATTCTGTGCAAAAAAACAGAAACATCAGAGATTGCAAAACATTGCTGCATGTAGCTTTATCGTTGTTGCTGACGTACGCACCGCTGTGCATACAGCAGCACCAGTGCAAAAAGTGTTGTCTTCCGTTGATTTTCACCCTTTTTACCAAACTCTTGTGACAGGATAAACCGGTGAGTCATTGCCTTTGCCACAGAAGGAGACCTTGCGTTCCCAATGCCTCTGCGATACACTTTGTGCAAACCAGTGTCAGCGATCTAAAGTCTGATCGTTATTTTAGTGGTTTTAGAGGTCGCTAAATGCTAGAAAAAAGCAAATGTGAAAGTTTCATTTGTCTACAGTGTACGAGGGTTGCCACTTGCACCCTTGCCTTGTCACTGTACAATAAAAAATAAACGGCGCAAAAATATGACTCTTATGTACTTGTATCCGTGTGTACCACATCAGAGACTTGAAAAGCGTTGTCGAGCCAAGTCTTTCACTGCTTACACAAGGCCATATTCCTCCTTTTATATGCGTCTCCCGCATTTTTAGATAATATTCTGACTTTTACATAAGCCCCAAAGGTCGGACCAAAATCACAATACGTTGGTCACACATTCTTCTAAACCCCGGACAACTCAGGTTTTTCATTTTTCGTTTTTAGGCCAATTTCGTCTATGCTATTTTTACGGCCGATTCGCCCAAAATCGTCACGATTCAGTACCTAGAATTGCTCACATAAGAAAACTGACCCAAAAGCCGTGGTCGGCGCAATGAATTACCATGGAAAACACCGATTTCTTGTTTTTCATTTCTGGACCGGTTTCACTAAATTCCACTGCCGATTCGCCCCAAATCGTCACGATTCTGTAACTAGAGCTGCTCACTTGAAAAAACTAACACAAAATCCGTGATCAGCGCATTGAATTACCTTGGAAAACACCCTTTTCTTATTTTTCGTTTCTGGACCGATTTCGCCCATTTCCACGGCCGATTCCCCCGAAATCGTCACGGTTCAGCATCTAGAGTAGCTCACGTAAGAAAACTAACCAAAATCCGTGATCACCGCATTGAATTACCCTGGAAAACATCTTTTCCTCGTTTTTCGTTTCCGGACCGATTTCGCCAATTTCCACGACCGATTCGCCCGAAATCGTCACGATTCAGTATCTAGAGTTGCTCACATAAGAAAACTAATCAAAAATCCGTGATCAGCGCATTGAATTACCATGGAAAACACCCTTTTCTTGTTTTTCGTTTCTGGACCGATTTTGCCAATTTCCACGGCCGATTCGCCCGAAATCGTCACGATTCAGCATCTAGAGTTGCTCACGTAAGAAAACTAACTTAATATCCGTGATCAGCGCATTGAATTACCCTGGAAAACATTTTTTTCTTGTTTTTCGTTTCTGGACCGATTTCGCCGATTTCCACGGCCGATTCGCCCGACATCGTCACAATTCAGCATCTAGAGTTGCTTGCATAAAAAACTAACCCAAAATTCGTGATCAGCGCATTGAATTACCCTGGAAAACACCCTTTTCTTGTTTTTCGTTTCTGGACTGATTTCGCCAATTTCGACGGCCGATTCGCCCGAAATCGTCACGATTCGGTATCTAGAGTTGCTCACGTAAGAAAACTAACCCAAAATCCGTGATCAGCGCATTGAATTGCTCTGGAAAACACCCTTTTCTTGTTTTTCGTTTCTGGACCGATTTCGCCAATTTCGACGGCCGATTCGCCCGAAATCGTCACGATTCGGTATCTAGAGTTGCTCACATAAGAAAACTAACCCAAAATCCGTGATCAGCGCATTGAATTACACTGGAAAACATAGTTTTCTTGTTTTTCATTTCTGGACCGATTTCGCCGATTTCCACGGCCGATTCGCCGGAAATCGTCACGATTCAGCATCTAGAGTTGCTCACGTAAGAAAACTAACCCAAAATCCGTGATCAGCGCATTGAATTACTACGGACTAGACCTTTTTCCTATTATTTTTCGTAGCTCAGACAAAATTTGTAAGAGTGAAAACTGATACTCAGTCAAAATGCTACGAACTTTCAAAAATGCACAATTTTAACTCAAAAAAGTGCCCGGGCAAAAAAATAAACTAAATTTTCAGAAAATACGGATGAAATTACCCTAGGAAACATTTTTGTTCAACTGTGAAAGTGTCCCAGCTAAAAATTGAAAGGGCGAACACTTAAAACCAGGTGAAAACCCTCCAAACAATTAAAAATGCCCAATTTTTTACCCAAAAACAGGGTCTGGGTAAAAAATTAACCCGATTTTCAAAATCTCCGGATGGAATTACCCCAGGGAACATTTTTGTTCGACTGTGAAAGTGTCGCAGGCAAAAATTTAAAGGGCGAACACATGTTGATTACATAGCTGAAAAAAAAATACAAAGGGAAAGAAGTAACACTGTTTTCAGAATAGGTTTTTCGTGTCTACAGCGTATGAAAAGTAGTCGGATAAAAATTTTTTCGCGGCTCCAAGCACAACTTTGGGTGTTCGTTTCGTGTGCACAGTGCCAAGTTTGTGGCTTATACTATGCTCGCTGGACGCAGCGAGCAAATTTGAAAAAAGCGCGCGAGGGGATAACGGCTCATATTATGCGTGATGCGCTGTCCGCTCGCTGGCGCTCGCTCGCGCATCCGCATGATTTTTTATAATTTATTGCTTAAAATTTCTTCGAACTCAACGCTGACTGATGGCCGCTACGGGATGACGTAAAAACTGATTTTCAGTCACACACTGCGCGCCACAGCGGCGATGTTTCATATGTAAGAAAAATGCTGTAAATGCCCGAAATTACGCCTATAATCAAACGCTCTTTCTTTCTGCCGCGGAATTCGAGTGTTTCAGACACAAAAAGGGAAGAGCGCAATGTTTCTGATTGATGTTTGTTTTAAGCGGCCGACTGAAAACTGGCTGGGCGGCTATAGCTCTCACTGTCAAATAATATGTGGCGCAGCAAAGCAACAAGGCAACTATCGTAGTGAGAATGTACATGCGTTATTTAAGGAGTTATTGTTAATTGTTATTGTCGCTTTGGGTATAACTTGGGTATTTATGACATTCAAAGTTGCAACGTGTTTCATTTTGTCTTAAAATCAGGGCTATATTTATCTAGTAATAATGAACAAACCATTCGTGCCCACAAACTCAATCAATCCTCTCATATAAAAAGATTTATTTTGCGCATTGCAAAAATCCTTTATAATGTCGATGCATAAACTTATACTGTATAAACATATTGTCTCATTAAGATACATTCCAGAGGTTTTTCTGCTCATCAGACAAGAATTCGAGTATTTACAAAAATCAAAAGTTTTGAAAATCAATCAAAATCAAGTAAAATCATCAAAACGGTGCGAAACGCCGCATCACGTTGTTTGCAGAACAATATAATTTGAAAACAGCCTAATAAGAACATTTAAAAACAGGAGAACAAAAAAGCCTGCCATCAAACGCAAAAACAAGCTTAAATCAAAAAATATGCATATAAAACGTCTTTATTCTCAAAATCTGTAAAAGCAGCAATCTGACTAGAATTTTTTTACAAACCTCCAAGTAAGCTCACCGTGAGAATTAACACAGAGACATAGCCAAAAACAAAACAACCGACTACAATACAGTGAAAGTGTGAAAGAGCAAGCAATCAGCGTTCTTTACGCTGGTCTATCATGCACTAAATAAAAAAGAAAATTCTGTTTCAACTAAATTCTGAACACATGCGTCACAAAGTCAGCACAAAAAGCGCAGCAGAAAAGAGAAAAATATGGTACTACAATGCAATGTATTCCAAGAGTTCATACAGTCCAACGCTCATAAAAGCAAACAAAAATGCAGAAATGAAAATGAGTTTTCAAACACAAAAAGTGGCACAAAACGTTTTTGCAAGAGTATTCACATTCGCAACAATATTGATCAGACTAACCTGCAAAGAAGAGAAGATATTTTCCTCAATCATTTCAATGTAAAGCTGCTGTAAAAGCTGATGTAAAGATAAACAGAAGTTATTACAGCCCGTTTCATAAAGATCGTAGTTCCATGTAAAGAATCTACATTTTATATCATAACTTAACGTATCACTTTGTCTCTGGATGGATGGATGGATGGATGGATGTCTCTGGGAATGTCGTAAAGAATTGTTCATGAGTCATTCTGTTGTGTAGTGGTTCATTGACGCTAGGACACTTTGTGTTGTTTGCCGTCCAGCGCGTTTAGATACTGGTTGCTTATCAATTTTGGGATCAGTAGATGTCTGAAAAACACACCACGAAAAATGAAACGCAAAGATTTGTAAATGCTGGATAAAAATCAACGATACCTGAGTGGCAGGAACAGAAAGCAAATAATTGGAAAGATCATCTCGACGAGCGGGTATGGAGCGAAACCACACGCGCAGAGAACGCCCAGTTGAAGCAACTGACAGACAGTGAACAAATGCACCTTGCGTTGGGGCACTTTGCGAATGTAGTGAGTCGGCGGGTATGCTTGCTGGAAGCACACCACAAAAATTGTACCGCCAAGCAAACAACAAAATGTACTTTTCAATCTACCATTTCACTTTTAATAAATCGCCTTGTAACTTCCCCCTTGCTTGCAGTGAGATCGAGAATGATAAATAAAAAGCAATAAAAACCGGCTGAATCACGACAACGATACCTGCTCCGTGATCAACAGCAACATTCGTTCAAACATTTCGTTGCCAGCCAACGAAGTGAACGCCATGTACAAAAACAGTCCGTGCAACACCGAAGTCGGTATATGCTTCAATGTCGGTAATAGAACGAACGAGGACGCGAGGATCAACAAATGCGCCACCAAACTCGCTAGACGCGTTTCACGGACATTGGTGATGCTGAATTATTGTCTGCATTTTTTTTTCAAGAACGAACTCCTAGCTCCTTGTTAGCTTCTACAGGTATGTGAGACAAACGCAAGAATGCAAATGTCAAAGCCTCTGCACGTACACTTCGTGCACATGCCCCTGCGACACTCGCTCTTCAACGTCTGCCAACGCACGCAGATGCAAAGGGGAATGCGGTAAAGAGCCGTGCATCCACGGTAGACCATACAGTGATAAACCGCAATTCAATACGGCAACCACTAGCAAATCCAGATGAGTTGCGGTGCCTTTCTTCAATCTGAAAAAAGAAAATGATAACCGCCGATAAAGCAAAGTTGGAGCATGACACGCACAACTAGCAACCCTAAAAAATTGCACGTCATTTTTACGTACTTGTTTTGCGGATTGTTCACGATGGCCGACGTGATATTTTGATCCATAAAGAATAGAAAGGACAACGAAAATCCGAGTCCTGCGCACGCTAGCCAGCCCTTCCACGGTATTCTGGTCAAGTCAGCCAATTGGTATGTTGGCACATCAAGGCGCGAATGGAATTCATCTCCTGCCAATGACACACTTGAAGATGAGCACCAGCGTTGTTTTTGTTGTCTAAAGGCCCGTTCATACTGACGTATGCTGACGTACGTCGACGCACGTCGAAGGTACGTCTCTATGAATGGTAATATGCAATAACACAAGACCAAACGTGCCGTGCAGTGCCGTATACGCAAACGTCAGCATGAATGGGGGCCTTAGTGCATTCTACTTCTTGTTTGGCTAATGTGCAACAATTGCAACCTACTGTAGACGTTATCAAAAACATAATAGCCGACGAATGACATCACTAGGACGGACACCGGCAGCGAATAGTCAGCCAGGATCTCGCGTCTTGCTCTTGTTAGAAACGGTCTGAATAACAAAAATCATTTTATTTTACCAATATGCTGCTTGTTTACCAATTTACCAATTGTTACGTTTATTTATCTTTTGCCACCATATCAAACTTACGTTTTACGAAAGTTATACAGAAACATGCCCAGCCACAGAGTGCCAAACATGAGCAAAACGTAGAGAATCGAAGTGTCCCGCCGACACTGTTGATAGTCAAAGTTGTCCGCCACATCATGAGTCAGATTTTGTGTCGCATTATTCCAGTTCAAATTCTTCATATAGTCGTCAGAGCATTTTTCGTCATTGTAATATTTCTTGAAACCTGCAATGGTTTATCGGTGGTTGCAAAGATTACGGTTACGTTTAAAAATAACCCCAATGGTCTTACTTGAATGCATAGCTTTGAAGGATTCCACGACGAATGCGAACGCAATAAACAACGAGAAAACCTCTTCCGTTGACCTACATTGAGGACGGTTTTAAAAACAGAACGTATTAAAGCAGACCATGAATGCAATACCTTGTCGCATAACGCATTACATTCGATAGTTCCGTGAACGCATAGATGATGAGAAAAAATTGGCACCACAGTCCCGTGCACGCGTACATTGGGAAGAATTCAATGCCGATGAACTGAGAGATCTTGTAGATCACTGCAAGACAAAACACCATTAGCACATCCACAGAGTAAAAGTAAAATATATGTGCACTGAAAAAAATAATAAAATAGAAGCCAGCGACCTCACCTTTGACGTAAATTGCGAGGGGCGCAGTTGTGAGTATGATGATCATTGGTTGTCCACCGAACAGTGAGAAGAATATTCCACCAACAGCTTGAGCAAATATGACCTTTCGTACGGCTGCAATACGGCAATCTGATCAGTTTGAAACACGAATTAACAGGAACATGAACTAAAATGAACAGACTGATGTTTCCTTCCGTGTTGTCATCATTGAGCACACCGAACGCAATGGCCGGCAGTAGACACGCAAAATAAAGAAACACAACCGAGCTGAACAACTTTTGCTTCGTCTTGTGACCCGTGATTCCTGCAGGATAACGATAACGTATACGCACATGAAAATGTTCAAACGTCAAATATGGGTACGCGCAATGTTTGCAAAAGATCTTGGATTTATTTAAAAGATATTTGAATTTTACCATCAAGAAAATCCGTAAAGTAGTGTTTAGATCGTCGATTGAAATCGTTTCTCACCCCGCTTCCAATGCGCCAGTCGGGTCCAAACTGAAATGCGGAAATCGCAAGTTTGAAGACTTTTAGACAAAAAACCAACGGCGTTCTACAAAAAAATACAAAGATACAAATGTAGTGACACAAACGCACAATGTCGTTAATAATCAGATCACCGAGGTCGAATCCTGGTTCACTGTTTTTCCGATTTTTCATCTGATTCTGTTCAATAGCGAGTTCTTTGGCAGCCTGAACGTTAGCATGGTTGAAGTTTTGCTTTGGGGTTTTCAAACTTTTTTAACGAAAAAAAACAGTTGATAACAATTTCGTTTTTGCACTTGCCTGCAGCAAACAGTGCCTAAAATGGTCCACAGTTGAAGCCATGACAAGCCTCTGACGAATATCCATGTCGGCAAACAGTGTTGCAAATGTTCTTGCCGTTTCCAGCGCCGTTTTTGTTCCTTTCTGCAAATATAGATACAAGCAAAGAACGATCAGTCGAACACCGATATCGAGAGCATTGTCCTATACTCTCCTGTCCTGTCTTGTTCTGTCGTCCTGTCCTGTCCTGTCCTGTACTCTCCTGTCCTGTCTTGCCCTGTCCTGTTATGTCCTGTCCTGTCCTGTCCTGTTTTGCCCTGTCCTGTCAGGTCCTGTCCTACCCCGTCCTGTCCTATCCCGTCTCGTCCTGTCCTGTCCTGTCCGCTTGGATGTTCCGCGTGGTGCCCTGTCCCGTAAATGAAAGTGGCTCAAAACGCCGCCCACGGTCTCACCGTTGATTGACGGGTAACTTTTCAAATCGATTCCAAATGTCGCGATCGTTCATTATTTTGTGATTCTTGTTTTGTGATTTCTTGGTTGGAGATCTTTGATCTGTGTGAATGTTTTATGCTCTATCCAAAACGAATGATGGCCGACCAGTGGACGTCTGTTAAATCGATCTGAATTTGGTATGTACGTTCATGTGTGTATGTACGGTATGTATGACAACAGCACACTCGTCGTTTCGGACCACTTTTATTTTTTGGGACAGGAAGCCCAGCGAGACACGCGGACACTACGCCAGACACCCAAACGGATAAAACACCGGACATCTGTCCGGACACTTTTTTAGCGTGGGCGCACTAATTCGCATTGACTGTGTTCGGTTGTTTCGCAAAAGAATGCAAAAAACACATCACTATAGTTACATACTACAAACGCATTGGCTGACATACATACACTAACCGCTCTTGACGGAGCGATAACAATAATAATAAATCTGAGGTCTTGCATCGTGCGTCCGAGATTAGTCGGGTGACTGAGTCGCGCAATAGCGACGTGTCGATGTTGCACCGTTGATAACATGCATCTGTGAAGATCATGAATCAATAAATGCAATATTCGCAGAAAGTTGACAGCACAGTAATTTTAGAAAGTCTACAAAGCATGCAATGTACTTTTTTGACAAAGAATGCACGTAAATCCAAACACTTACAAGGCACAGATCCAAGTCTGGTCGTAGTCGAACGTGCCGCCGGTGGATCCCGTCGTGCAGATGCTCTGTACAGTCCGCGACAGAATGTGAACTGACATGTGAAAGCACTTTTCTACGTATTTTACAAGCAAATCAGTTTTGTTGGCAATGCATCGTACATGGCTACTGGAGTTGGACAAAAATGCAACTTTACAGTTTAAAGTTGAACGTACATTGGTTACCCGCATCCTGTGTGAATAGAGCGCTGCGCACCTGCTCGGCCGTGAACTCCGGCTCTTGAATGTCCATTTCGTGAATGATCCTGTTGAAAAAAATAATAATAATGCAATAATGTGAATAATCTATATAAACATGAATTTAACATGACAATAACATCAACTTATTTTACTTTGCGAAAATCTCTTCGAGACTTGTCTCGGGCAGGTCGAGTAGCAGAACGGATTTGTTCAACAGATGGTCGATGTCCATGGTGGCACGGATCTCTGAGCCGAAGTCCTTCATTGGGATCTTCTCGTGCTTCGCGTACATCAGCGTGACGCTTTCGCTCTCGGCTGAAATAACGAAAGCAGGTTGTTTCTCACGCAACGCAACAAGCATTACTATTTCTTATTTGAGTATTTTTACAACACATTGCAATAGATTTCGTGCACAAACTAACACCGTAGAATAAACTAAGCATTTGAAAATTTTATGGCGATTTACAGAAACACAGAGCGCACTTTCACATGAGAGTCAAGATTTGGTTTCAACTCATTTTTTCGCGCTTTTACAGCGACTTTCCATGGCCGAATTGTTTTAATTCACCGCACCGCACCATTGTGCCAGAGCTCCGTATCTGGATCTCGAATGGGCGAGTCAATTGAGTCGGCTAAAGATTCAGTCAAATTCGTATCCAAAACAGTCGCCGATCCATACGCAGACTGATTGAACACCGCTATCTGTTTGCCGTACTTGGCGTGGTAGTCCGGGCTGCTGGAGGCTTTCTTCAACGGTTTTCCAAATTGGTTGATCAATGGCGTGGACGCACGAAGCGGCGTCGGTGTTGTTGCGCCTATGGTGCTGCTGCTGCACGACGGAGTATCACTGGATGTTAGAACGGGCGTAGCAGTCTGATTCACCATGCTTGTCCGCGAGATTTGCTTGTTCAGTAGCGATATTGGCCGTGCACCGCCACTGGCAACTGTGATAAAACGCCGAGGCAACGAAGCAGAGTTGCTTGGTGTGCTTGTGCTGGCGATGTTTCGCTGTCGGTGGTCACTGTTGTTGCCAACACACGCTGCGTTGTTGTTCGCGACGCCACTGTTCAGTTCGTCACAACCACGTCTTGTAGGACAAACTGTTGGTTGCACAGCGGTTGTTTGCCAGCTTGACTCTGAGTTGGTGCCCGGGAGTTCTTGAGTGGCCGGTTGCATGGCCGTTGAACAATCTCGGTGATTGTGCATTGTTTGTGTAGCTGATTGTTTTTTGTCGTCATTCGATGAGAACGTTATTTTGGAGTTTTCGTCAGCCATTGCAAAAACGGCGTCAAGCTACATTATGGTCTGCTTTTTTCAGATGAATGCAGTTATCGGTATATGTAAGAAGTGAAAACGCTTTTGAGCAGTCATGAACGTACCATGCCAGTGAACACGAAATGACACTTTTAAGCAAGAAAATTGAAAAAAATAGAATTGAGTGTTGTGAATTAAAAAACCGAGTGCAAAACAAGGTTAACGAGATTGCACAAGATTGGCTTCTGCACTAATAATCTAGTATCACCAAATTTAAATTTTTTCCCTTGAAAATGTTTAGCTTGATATTACATTGCCAAGCAACCGATGATGCCCAAAGGGAAAATCTGCTCTAAAACCTCATTTATGCGATTTCAGCAATACGAATGCAAACACGCAATTGACGTCGACGGAGTCCGATACAAAGAGACTGTGTTAGTTGATGAAAGTGCAATTCATGAAAGAAATATTGAGAAAACAACAGTAGTATGTACATACAATGTATAGATATGCTCTTGAGATGCATGCATGTAAGTTGGGCCTTCAACATGTTTTAGCACACGCTGTGTCTCACAAACACTAACTGAAGCATATAAAGAAGCGAATAAGCAACACGGCAAAAATAGATGATGTTCATTCAAGTTCTTTTTGTTCGAGAGCGCACGAAGTTCTTAGAACGTTATAAAGCAATTGAATTTTGGCAGTTCATAACGTGACAACGTCGCCTACACATGAAGCCCGACTCAGTGCTTAAACTGTTCTGTCCAATGTAGTTTTGTGAGGTCTCGCGCACGGCTGTCTCAAGCTGCGGTGTCCGTCTGGCTGACAACAGACTCGCGGTCAGGGCACAGAGAACGAAACAGCGAAACTTGCATACACATGAACAGTTCTTGTGGCTAAATAGACTCAGTTGTGCATCCATACATACATCTGCATTGTACATCCAGGGAGCCTGCATAAAGCCCCCAGAAAGGTTGCGAGCAAAAAGATAGAGGCAATCGAGACGATGGCAAGCGCAGTGTCAAGTGCGCGTCGACGTACAGTGTACATGGCCACAAACATCGTCACTGTCTTTGCCTTTGGTTTTCAGATGCACAGCTGTGCTTTCTAGTGGCAACACAGGGCTAAAACTTCAACATTATCACCAGTAACAACAACACGTGATTAACGCTAGCGTTGTCTAGTGTGTGTGTGATATGAGCAAAACTGCCCATTATACATGGGACACGTACGATTCGTGGACTGAGCGGAACAGCCTTTATTAGCTTGATCAGTCAAAGGTATCCCACACTGAGTTTTTATGTTTTCCAAAAGAAATTCATTATGTGATTAAAACAATGAGTTATTTGAGCCAAAACTGATTTAATATCAGAAAAATTGCATCAAAGATGCAAGCCTGCATTTGTTCTCTGACTGCCTGATGAATGCATTTTCCCAGTTGAGCACCATGTTTCCTTTCCGAAGTGGAATGTCCAATTTACGTAAACTTACTAACCATCGACCGTTACCATATACTTCCGTTGGCAAAGAAATTATTTCAAAATGCCACTATGGCTACCGTGTCTGAAGAGTGCGACCGGAAATGTGGGCGGCTACTGTTAGCCAGTTCTGTATACAATGTACGTATGATACATAGTTTCGGTGCCCAGCAAGATAACTAGCTCTGTTATTATGAATAATAGACAGATAGCAGAGCGTTTGAAAACTTAAAAGCAGACACCCGAAATTCAAGTGAAACTCAAAACTAAGTTTAAAAGCATACAATTAGTTTTAGCTCATCAACGGTGGAAAATTGTGGGAAAGACCAGAATAGTAACATCTGTGTATAACTTAAACATTTAGTCAACCCTTGTTTTGAAATTACCAGCGTTTAAAATTTTACGGACACAGAATAAACTGCAGATCACAATACATAATTGTTTCTTAAGTGAAAAAAGTGAGAATCATAACCTAAAAAACAAAACGAACAATGCTGGTGTCATTAAAATCAAATTCGGGGCAACCAGAGCCGTTTACTCAGCTAACTCCTGACCAAATGTACCGAAAACAATCTAAAAACACACAGTCTAGACAGCCAGTGAACCATTATTTAACCGCGTTATTTTTAAACACGAAAGAGCCTGTCTCTTCTGAAGCGAGACGCAGCACATAACATGAAAGGTAGTGGAAAAATTAGTTGCCGCAAGGCTTTCGGTTCTTTTTCGCGTGGCAAACCCAAAAAAGCATATATTCTTTTTCTGAAAAAGTTTATGTCTGAACCGTGGGGGTTTAGCGCTGGAACCTGCAATCACTATGCGGCTATAAAATACAGGGTGGGCCAAAAAAAAGGTTCCATTTTCAAACTGCTGTCACTGGCTGGTGTTTTAATATTATGAGCTGAAATTTTCAGCACTGATAAAACATGTGATGCCATTTTACTGACAAATTTTTTTTCAGATATATAATTCCTAACGCTCACTGTGGCAGATTTTCTAAAAAGCTCGAAAAATCAACAAATTGACTGAAATGAGGGCAAGAAAAAATTAGTATCAAGATGCGTGATTCAATTTTGAAACAGTTGCGAAGGTGACAAATGAGTCTTTTTGGATACCCGGGGTATTGATAGTTCAAATCATGCGCACAGAGTGGAAAGATGTCACACTTGAATTGCATTTGAGCAGCTCGAGCGAAATTCTGATGTTTCACAACGGACTCGAGTCAGCAGCCATGCGACTGCGACAGAAAGAATTGTTCAGTTGACATTTTGTTTTGTGTGCTGCGCTGTCTGTTAATTTGTTTCTTTTGAAAAGTTTTTCTGCGGTTTGAATAAAAACAGTGTTTCAGTTTCAGTTTTCTGCATTTTCGTCATGGTTAAGTGGACAGCAGAACAACGGGTCTGGTGTGCTATCTGGTGGGAGCAATCTGAGTTTTTCTGCAGTGACTTGCCAGTTTCGCGTAAAATTCAATTTGGGTCGCCACGAGGATTCGCCAACCAGGATGTCCGTTCTTTTGTGTCCAATCTGTTTGAGCATGGCAACGTGTTTTACCGAAAGAGTGGATCCGGTCGACCATCGATTGCTGCTGCATTCAAAGACACTGTGGTCGCAATGTTCACGCGCAGTCCAGTAAAATCGACGAGGCGAGCCAGTTTGGAATCTGGCCTGTCCCGAACCATGATGATTTGGATGATTTGGATGTCTATGAGCAATGATTCGTTGTGAAATTCTTGGTGAAAAATCCGTTTTTTTTGAAAATTTGGGAATTTTTAAACATTGTGCTGTAAAACTGAATCTACTTGATTAAACTGGATAAAAATTTTGTCAGAAAAATGGCATCACATGTTTTATCAATGCTGAAAATTTCAGCTCATAATATTGAAACACCAGACAGTGACAGCAGTTTGAAAATGGAACCTTTTTTTTGGCCCACCCTGTAGTTTTTAGGAAAGCGCGTTATTTCAATTAGACGGTTGAAGCATCGAGGCTAAAACGCTTCCAATATACATAAGCGCAGCTCCACTGCTGATTAGCCGCTGACCAGCAAGCAATGTGTGTGTGTGTTATATCAAATGTTTTTAGCCATGACAGCAAGCTTTGAAGGTCTGCAAACTCATGAATAAAGATGGGTACAACAGCGGTACCGTGAAAACGGCATATTATAGATACATACTGTGAAATACCGCAGTGTCAAGTTTTTTTTGATGGATTATACCATGTCGCAATGTATGCAACGGAGGCTGGTGTTCTTTTTCAGCTTCAGATGAACTCTATGAAACGAAGGACTTTGAAATGGCATTAAGTCTCCATTCGGGATGGAAAACATGGCTCACATGCATGGAAAAGCTCAACATTGCCGTTGGGAAATTCTTTCAAGCACATGAACATGCGAGACTTTTCTCCTCTTATTTATTTCCTAATTCACTCTTTCACTTTAACCACCTACAATGACACAAGGCGCATGTCAACGTAGGATACTTGCTTTCATCCTAAAGGTCAAATCCAGGCTTAGTGTACATGGTGCTAATATGATGCTCGATGATACACCTACAGTCTGTCGTTGGGGTTAACAAGATTGCACACATGTTACATCTACTATACCGGAATAAAAATTGATTACTTCTATAGTACAGCCTCAAATTGAGCTCACCTGTATCAACATAATTAACAATCACACAGAAAAAACAATTGTAGTAGAATTAGATGCAGATTTATTGATGTTATTATTGATGCAGACGCACAAACTCGTGCAGATATAAACGCAGCTTCAACTTTTAACAGGAAAAAAGTTTTTTTACACTGGCTATGCAAATTCGGAACAAGTTACATTGTACTTGCTGTGTCTGAAAACAGTGAATAACTTTAAAAACAACTCTCAAAGATTTGCTTTGCTGTAAATGCGCAAAACTTGAAAGGCAAATTAGGATAGTTCAAAAGTCAAATTTGTGAATAGAAACAATTCGGATTTTCGAAGAATTTGAGTCAAAAGCATTTCTCGAGACCGTTTTTGTGTGAAACGTTTACCTTCTTTCCGCTGTCGAATGAGGCCGGGCGGCACAAAAAGAAATCGTGTAGCTCGCGAAACAAGGTTAGCAACCGCCATGTTAAAATATCATGAGTGTTTTTGTTTGGTTAACAATTCACCATTATTTCAATCGTCAACAACGTCCGATTCATTGATCTGTAATTAGCTGAATTGTTTTCTTTTTTAAACGACGTTTGCGCATAACTGCTAACATTATAACGTTGTGCTATTATTAGTAAACTAAAAAAGAACAACAAAACGTTGAACAAAAACAAAAAAATACGTAAAAAGAAAGCAAACTTTCCGAAATCTCAAAAACAAGTAGACACTCAGTATAATAATTGTAGAAGAAAGTTCTGTAGTAACCTTACTCTGGCACCTTAAACCCTACGAAATCCCCAATAATGGTCTTTCACGGTGCGAAGACTAACTGTTCTCGACCTTTTTAATTTGCAATTCCAAAAAATCAAAAAATTAGCATTTTCAGGTTTTTTGACACTTACTTATAGAACTCAAGACATTAGATTTTTTAAAACGGCAAAGAGTCAAATTTTTCGTAAATTGCGTCTCCTAAAATGCTTTGATTAATAAGTTTCAGGGTATATCTTCTCAAGGGCAAACGGCATTAAAAAATGGTGAGTGATTAGGTTGAATACCTAATGCACTCGCTTTTTCCAAATGAATGTTGCAAAACTTACTTTGAACAAACACACAGTTTTCCCACAAAAAAGTCTCTGGAATGGCGCATGCCTACGGAAAACAAGAGCTGGAGAACAAAACGAAAAACCAGAAAAGCTGAGTCTATACTGTAAACAACTCAAGTGCACACACATGTTTTTTATTGTCGTATTTGAACGTACAAAAAAGTTCAA
The DNA here is from genome assembly GCA_030248135.1 of Theristus sp. LFF4_11. Classification (NCBI taxonomy): domain Eukaryota; kingdom Metazoa; phylum Nematoda; class Chromadorea; order Monhysterida; family Xyalidae; genus Theristus; species Theristus sp. LFF4_11. Next base: position 152,795 of record JASANC010001836.1, on the reverse strand, counting down.
TTTACGATTGTGCTGTCTCGTCATGGCTGTCTCCATTTTGTTGAGAGAGAAAGATAGAGCACTTAGTTTTCATGGAGCCAAGTAAAATAAACGAATAAATACATGCCACAAAATATTGATTAAGCAGAAAAGCAATATACAATGTACCAATAACATCGTAACATTGTGCGAGACAAAGTACCAGCAATTCAAAGCTACCACGGTTCGGAAACCGCGTGTCAAAATTTCACCTCTAGGCTACATTGGGACAGCCGATCTGTGGTATCCGGTAATAGCGAGCATAAACAGCAGTTTTCACATGCTAATTTACGCGCGTTTTTATCAGTGTGGCGTACTTAACGACTGAACGTGCTTTCTGGATTGTTGGCTCGATTCTTGGTAAAGATGTTGACAAATGACTCAATACTGTTTTGAGAGTTTTGAGTTTTTAAGCAAAATTTTCAAACAGTAACACACTTGTCCCATCATACGTGTACATACTTACATACATAAACTGTTTTTTAAAGCAATTAAAAATGCTGGATGTTTTTGAAAGATACACACATAAGCTTATCAGACGTGCATAAGACTAAAACATTGGTGACATGTCTTCATGAACGTTTAGACGGTTGAAAAAAAACAGCATGTGTTGCAGCTGTTTGCCTGCAATGCAAGGCAAAGCACGTCAAAAACCGTTTCAGCAACAAAACCGTAAAATTTAACAAATAAAATGTACTGGCAGATCACGCTATTGTGATGTTGCAATAAGCAAGTCAAGTGTCTTCAATGACAGTATTTGTGCCTTCAAAAACAGCGAAAGCATGCTAGTTGAAGTTTTGAGCAACCGATTTGCACAAAACTGTTCCTCGAATTGTGCTGAAAATTTCAAACGAACTGATAGAAATTTTGTACAAGTGTTGTGCAAATGTGTGTGGTGCGTGGCAGTAAGACATTATCAAAACTGCAAGTGTATAAAATTCACGAATGCTTAACGCCAAAGATATACAACGATAACAATATTTTAGAAGCTTGGAAAAACGCATGTCTACGTTGTTGATCTTTTGCGTCCAGCAAGAAGTCTTGAAACTCTGCAAAACTACACAAACAACGTCGCGTCTTATACCAAGGCTAATAACGTCAAGGCGCCGGATATTTTGACACATTTCATCCGGTCCAACATATTTGCACGGGCCAGCGTTCCGAAAACAGCACATGCATGTGCATATATGGCTGCATGTGCGCACGTGTGCACAATAAAATCCGACCACCAGAACAACAAGAAACTGTGGTGCTCACAGACCCTCTACCGGGTTTCTGCGCTTTGCATACAACGTCATTTCATGAGATCTGCAGCGGTGCTGTATTTTTTACTCTCCAGAGTTGGTTACGGAAATATGTCAACGTAGCAAAAAATTACACATAATGTGTTTAAAGCAGAATTGGTTTTATTGCCTGATATCTAAAAATGCTTATGTTGCAACATAAAGTCTAACCTTGGAATCAAACACATGTTTGGCAGGAAAAAAGGTTCAAACTTTTTTGAAAAAAACCTAGAGCATTTTTAGCACAGTGTGCCTGCATAAACATCAAAGAAAAGTCACGGACTCACAATAAACAAATTAGACCGACATTCTCAACAGTGATACAAAAAACGTGAAACTCGACCGCTGAGGCAGATTTGATTATGCAGAATTGTTTTCCTCCGCGAATCTGAACATACTGCTGCCGAGTTTTGTTTTTGTTGATTATTTTGTTTTGAATAACGCATGTGTGATTTCTCAATCTGCCTGTGTTTTTTTAAAACCGGCAAAAGGGCAGTGCGCCCACAGTAAACAAGTGACATGCATTCAAAGGAAACCGAAAGACACAAAACTCAATGTGCACAGTCGCAGTGAAATCGTCAAAAAGTGAGAATCTGAGAAAAAAGTTTTTCAAAATGTGAATTTTATACTATGTTAAGAACATGTGCATAAAGTTAAATTGTTGCAGAACGACGAGTCAACTGATAAAAGTTGAGTGAATCTGACAAATGACTCGCAACAACTGTGCAATAATGCTTGTTTGTTCATTGTGTTTGCACCTGAGCAGTGAACGGTTTGTTGGACGCATTTTACCATCAATTATTCAACTTACTGGGAAAATGTATTTTTTAAATCTCAAAACTTCAAAGCTCAAACATAAAATACCAATACAATGAATTAAACAAACAAACGTACTTTATAAAAAAACTCACCATCAAGTGGGTCATCTTCAAAATCGTAGTCGTGAATGGAATCAGCGTCCATCTGTTCCAGCGCCGCGCTCACCCTTCGCAGCTCCTTACGTCGACTCCAGGAAAGATTTTTTTGGAATTCCTCATCCAATTCATAATCATCGTCCTCGAGCTCTTCATCATCCAGTGCTTTTCCCAAGAACGACTCCATCGAATGGACAGTGGTCGAGTCGGTTGAAATGTTACTCCTCTGCTTCGAAATTGTCGACAGCGGTCTTGTCTTGAATCTGATATGCTTGCTACCGCGTGATTTTGTCGAGTTGCGATTGTTGTTGTCACGCGCTCCGCGGTCGGAAGTGGACTGCTCCGACTGAATACTGCGACAATCGTCATCAGGCTGGTCAGGTCTGATGGTTGCTGGGCGAGCCAACAGCATCAGCTGCCCGTTCGCCATCACCGTCTGGCTGTTCGCGTACGTGTGCACCGTGTACGAGCGCTGCCGTCTGCCGCCAGCAGATGGCGCCAGAATCATTACTTCCTCGTGCTTTTTCTCGTCAGCCGTTGCGTTGTTGTTGTTGTTGTTGTTGTTGTTGTTGTTGTTGTTGTTGTTGTTGTTGTTGTTGTTGTTGTTGTTGTTGTTGTTGTTGTTGTTCAACTCGGCCGCTGAACTGCCCCCCGAGCCGGCACCAGCACTCTCCAGGAAATGTCGCCCGAGAGCAAGCTCACCACCAGCTGCGCCAGCGCTGTGCAGTCGGCGAGCAAGCTGCCGTGCGCCTGTGGCGGAGGCAACGGACAGCGGGCGGTTGAGCAGCACTGCTTGCTGGCCACTTGCCAGACTCGACGACGACGGAGTGTCTTTGATCATGGCAGACTGGTGGTCCGGAGGTGAACTGTCGCGACTGCGCGACATTATCGGAAGGTTGCACGTGAGAAAGCGAGCACGTCTGATCGGAGTGTTCTTCGGCGTCGCAATCGGCGGCGTCAGCTCGCCAGTCGGCGTCAACGAGAGCGACACGGCAGCGGCGACCGACTGCTCCGTAGGCGTGCCGCTCTGCACGGCTGCTTGCGGCAGCAGCGTCTCTGGGCGAACAATTGCCGGTGACGCTCGATCTGGCGACTGTTGTTTCATAGGGGGCGCTCGTGAGGCGCTCCCAGAATGAACAGCAGACGAAGCGATCAGACGCTCTTCCTCGGTTGCAAGGTAACACGATTCCTCGGATGGATCCATTTTTGATGAGCGTTCTTGTCCAAATGGTACTTCTGAGTTCGAAGCACCACCACTGCCGTCGCCACCCTTGCCGGCCGACGTTTCATCGCTGCTCGTTGATGGTAACTGGTTCATTACTTCGTTGTTGTTAAATAATGTATGCAGTGTATCGATCTATTACTTCGGGAAGTGACAACAATTTTTATCTCCAATGATATTATTATTATGCAGGTAATAATAATGATTTGTTGCGGCTGTCCTAGGTTATGTGTATACAAGCCACAGGAGAATCTAAATAAAATAAAAATAATTAGGCGGTGAAAATACATCCAGCAGCAATACACAGTAAGCTTTAGTAATTTTACAACATCCGAAACATTCATGTGTTGCCACAAAAACAGGAAAACCCTTAAACAAAGATTTAAAAACAAAGTGTTGCACAGTGAAAAGAAACTTTAAGACATCTTAAAAGAGAAATGAAATACGTAGAAGATACGCAACTCAGATTAGCGAAACTGCGTGATCCGACCATGTCATGAAATGGGTTATAAAAACAACCGCAAAAAACGCGCGAACCATTCCGCTATTGAACAGCATGAGCATGCCTGGCCATTTCAAAAGGAGTAAATTTCGCATGCTGTATGTAAGCAGGATTGACTGAGTACAGAAAAGTGATGGTAGAGGAGCTTAATAACGCGCACTGTTCTGTGATGTTGACGCACTCGTTCTATCTCTTGTTCTCTTAAGAGCTTATGTGCCAGACTTGTTGGGAGCCAATAACAACGCATAATCTCATTTCTTATAACGGAACAAAATAGAAAAAAAAACAAGAAATTTTCAGTCAGAAAAACGTGAAAATGGAAGGAAATACCAAAAGTTTATATTAAGAGTACTTTCGTTTTGAATTGGAAGTTTGTCAACAGTTGATTTTGTAGTTTTGCAATTCAGAAAAATTAGCACTTTGGATCAACTTCAATGGGCTAGATGTTCACATGAGCTAACCATGCAGCATTACATCTATCAAAATCCGTAAATGTTTGTGAACAGTATTTAAAAAGGTTTTTAAAGTTTAAAAAAACAAAAAAAAAGAATATCACAAGCGCTAATAACAAAAAGATGAATATTAATAATACGAGAAAAGGATATTGTTCGAAAACACTGAATGAGTCATATTTGTGCATATCTGGTAGGTCTATCACGTTCTAAGATTATAATCATAAAAACCTGTCACAGAACGAACTTCCCATTTATCACCAGCAGGAGACATACCGTAACATACCGTATTACCCCCATTAACCCCCGCCCCCTACCATTAATCCCCCCACCAATAAACCCCCACCCCCACGACAAGTTTCGAATAATCCCCCCCCAAATAATTCCCCTTGGGGGTTAATTGGAAACCTGTTGGAAACACATACCCAGCGAATTCAGTGGCTGAATGCAGTGACATTGGTGAAATTGTGCTACCAAAGGCCCCAAAGGTATGAGTTAATGGTAATTTCATTACAAAAGGCTGTTACAAAAGGAAATCTCTGTGAAAAGTAGAAGTTTCTGCGACTTTCTTGCCTGCCATGCAAGGTATTTTTGCCATTTTTCAACAAACACCACCCCTAGGATTTGTTTGTAAATACCCTCCCCCTCCAATAATCCTCCCCCCCCAACCAATAACCCCCCTAAAAGTCGCTGACGTATTAATCCCCCATGGGGGTTTATTGGAGGTAATACGGTACTAGGGCATTGGTGAAAACTTGCGCTCATGTAAATTATTTCAGTTGTTTTTCAGAAAGTGTGTGCGTGGAAAGGTTGGCTTGTTTGTAAAAAACAGGGTGGTATGAGCGTGTTCTTGAAGTCTTCTCCACAACAAAATAACAGCAGAGAACTGAAATTTGATTAATGTAAAATGAATGCCAGTGCGGGGTGCTTTTATGTTCATTTACTTTGGACTTGTAGGGTGTATTGTAGGGTACACAACGGTTTTATAAAAGTGTAAAAGTTGAAATCGGCGAAGATTAAGAGCACGTTATTTTGTTCTTTTATTGAAAAGGATACGCTAAGCATCGGATCATCTTAGAATACACGCAAAAAATTTTCTACAAGGGATAAAATGGTACTTAAATAATCAGCGTTCACACTTTTAGTTTTTACTTTTTACACATAAAGCTCCTCAGAGACATGAAAAAGTTCTGCAGCTAGCCTATTTCACTTATTTTCGGTAACTCAAATGTTTACTTTAGCAACTCAACGGATTAAAACATATGGAGGATTTCAGCTTTATATCTTTGAAATTTTCTTGCATTTTTTGATTTGAATCTTTTTCTTGTACACGTCAAAACTGCAAGTCACTCTGATAAAACTACATTCTTGTGTAGTTACTATTTGCTGCTTGCAATAAAGTACAAAAATTGATTGCATCTTATTTTGGGCCCATCTCTGCGCCGTCTTAACCATATCTATTCCGGTTTTCCAAGAGCAAAGAAAATGCATTCAAGAATCAAGCGCAACAAGTGCGCGCCAATTGCGAAAAGTCCCGGTTCGGAAATGTGAAAGAAGCGGCTTCTACAGGCACGTGAGCTGTTATTGCGTGTTGATCTGCGTTCTGCAAATCTCATGAATTCTCTGATTCTTAACCGAAATTGCACGCTTGAGAGACAGACGTACGAGATAACCGTGAGGGAAATCGCATTTTTCAGACTGACGTAATGACACGGTTTTGGTTTGCGGAAAAAATTTCATTGAGATCCTGTCGAAATTTTCGGTGCAATTCATGATTTGACTGTTCATTTGGGTATAAATATATTTTTGAACGCTTTTCATTGTAAGCCTGTTTTTAGAAAAGTTTTTCTCGTGCATAAGTTAAAGATGCCGATGCGTACTTTAAATTAAATAAGAATAATAATATTGTACAAATTAAATATAATAATATTCCAAGCATGAAACTTTTCCAATTTTAGATATTGCTCATAAAATTGACAAAAAAGATAAAAATCGAATGAACAGCAGGTATGCACAAAAGGATTGTGCAGTATAAACAGGAGGGATATGCAGATCTAACATTAAAGAAATGACGGATGCAATATGCAACACACGAGCATGCAGTTGATGCACGTTCGTGCGTTATGGCAGAGAGTATGTGGGTACTTGTAACGATTGTTGGTTTTCAATTCAAACTACAATGTTAGATTTAAAAAGGTGAAAAAAAAACGAAAAGCTTATGCAATAATTAGTTTCTGGGTTATTCTTCTGTTTAGTGGATTTTCCAGCAAATTGGAAGAAACAAAACCGTGAACCAAAAAAAAAACAAAACTTAAAAAACCGTTCTTTGCTTCATGATCCGTCTTAGGTTAACAAGACAGTAGATATACCGATATGTAACCGCGATGTGCAAATCAGGAGAAAAACGTGTTATATTTTCAGTGAAAGCGGTGATAAAAATGTTTGCTGGCAGGTTTTGGAAAAATAATGTCACAAGCAGATGCTGCTGACACGTGCATCGCGCAAGTGCAAGTATAGATTCGTGTTTCGTGAAACTGTAAAGATTCAGAATGCCCTTTGTTGAAATATAAAAGCAGAGTTTGGAACGTGCAGCTTAGAAAGTTTCAGAACTCAAAGTTTTACAGCAAAGTATCACTATTATCTTTTAGTATCTTTTATTTTGGTTCCGCGAATCAATGCGCGCATAGATGGGTAAGCAGTCTCATGCACGACGCGGGAATTCAAATTGGCAAAAAGATCCGAGTCTCCTAAATAAGGCCGGGTCACTTAGACTATTCTGAATTACCACATAAAGGTTGAAACTAGTTTTATTTCACGTCCACAACCGCATTGAGTCGCAAGTATCAAAGAAAAGATTATATTTTATTTTCCAGACTCAATGCGCGCATAGACAAACAGACAGTTTTATGCATGACGCAGCAATTCAATCATTTGTTGAGCATTTCAACACTGCCCGGCAGCTAGCTCGCACAGTTCTGCAAGGCTTCAGACATCGCTTGCAAGCGGTCATTGAAAACAACGGTGGACTAGTTTACGCAACTGAAACAAAACAATTATGGAGCAGATGACAGTGAAACAAAAAACTAATATTGCAAGAAGAAAACTTGAATAATGATGATGACGCGCATCACAATGCTTGGAATGTAAAAAACAGTAAAAATGTAAAAACAGCAGAGTTAATTTTTTGGCTGAAATTTTCACACAACAAATGGGAAACAAATGACTATAAGCGGTGCAAATTTCAGCTTCAGACATTAATACAGTCGCGACATTGAAGCGCTTTAAAAATTGACGTTCTTTGATCACCCTGTAGCATTCACTTGGGAACTCGCTTACTACAAAGGCTTCAAAAGCTTACTGCCCGTAACAATGCGTTCGATGCTCTTTTATGCTCCAGTATGTGCATGGCGTATGACTGCAGCCATATGTGTTGTTGGTGGAATGGAAAAGCTCACTCACTTTTGCTACAAGTGTATTGCATGCTCGATATTGGCTGCTAGCTTGGTTTGCAGTAAGTGCACTGCACGCACACACACACACCCTTGGCGATGTATTCGTTTTTATTATTTCTCTACATACTGATATGCGCGATGAATCTAAACATGCATATGTGACTTCAGGCGAATAACATGGCGTCAAAGAACGTTGCACAAAATGACAATAGCAGAAAGCGCGAAACGCGAAACGAAGCCCCAATCTGTGCTACTACTGTTCTGACTACAACTAGGGTAACTGTGCACCAAACACGATGCCACTCGAAACTTAGTTTCACGGCTTCAACGTTTAATTAGGGACGAATGTGACATGCGGTGGCTGTTTTCTGTTTTGCAACACAACCCATGGACAAAGCTTTAAGAAATTATTCAGTACGAACTTGGTTAGGAAACGGTTTTGAAAATTGAATGTTTCGGTTAATTCCTAAAAACGTTCTTTGTTTGCAGCTTCCAGCGCATATTTTAACATCTTTTCTCCCTTTCATGTCAAGTACAAACAAAAGTGATTTTGATGCAGCAATGATTTATGTTTCAAAACATCGTTCTCTTTCAAAAATTTTTTAAGTACGGTTAAAAAGCGTCTGGTAGCAAAGATGTTTTCTCAGCCAAATTTTTACAGGCGTATGTATCTGTAGCACTATGTACGTGTATTATAGTATAAGATACGTAGCGTGATATGACGTTATGTGATCCTCATTATTCGCAAGAGAACTTATTAATGGATTTTCTTGAAATAAATTGTCATGAGACTTTTGTCAGTGAATTTCATCTCTGGAAACCACACAGTTTTGTGGGTTTTTTTATATTTTATATAACCTCGGTAAATGCATTCAGTTATCGAACTGATCAAAAATATCGTAAAATGAACAGAAAGCACGTAGTAGTTTCAATTTCAGGTTTGAATAATGGAACTTTTTGTAAATCGCCCTGGATAAACAATGCGCACAACGTATGTTAATGCAAATTCACAGTAAAATAATTCATTTTCATGATACACATACGGTATTGAATGTGTTGTTTTTGCAATTCATCACCATTTGAACATTTGACCATTGGAAACAAACAGTCTGGCAAGTGTATGTCACTTTGAGCATTCATGAAGCAGTATTTAGTGACCGCGTAGCTACATTTTAACACAGCTACGCGTCACTAAATACTGCTTCATGAATGCCACAGTTTGTTTTGCTTGTTGCTTGTCCTGCGGCTTTTCTTCCGACGATTAATGAAAAACCTGCCCAAAAACATCCGTGTCGGTTCATAAAATCTGCCATTTTCAATTGCTGAGGATATTAATACGCGTAATTTTACTACTGCTAACATCAATAATAATTTTTGATATTGTAAGATAGTGTGTGCCTTTGAAAGGGTTGTGCTCAAGTTAGGATGAAAGTTGTGCTCGAATGAAGGATATAGAGTGGAATGAATTACATTGTGGAATAAAGTAAATGCGAAAAGTTACCAAAATCCAGTGTAAAAACGATAATTTATAACTGAAAATTGCGGTGTTGCACAAAGTGATGAACAAAAACACCATGAATACTACGAACACAGCACGGCTTGTTATCCATTTTACTGCTGGCTACTGACACATTATTACTGGTATTTTCTTCAGTGCATCGTTCTTTGTTTTCGTCAGAAAAGGGCGACATTCGCAATCTGACTGGAACTGCCAACGATCAGGCATCATGCGCGTAAACAAGACACTCGGCGCAAGCGCCTGCATGCACAGTTTGTAGTTTCAGCCAGGCACGCTGTTTCAGCTGAAAAATAGGCACGACATGACGCTGCGCAATACAATCAGTCGCACTGCATGCGCCCGTAGCGGCCGTTTAGCCGGCTGCAAGAACGAAACTGAATTTCGGCATCGAGAAAAATTTGAGCTTTCTCTTTCTGGTCAGTATATAAATTCTTTGTTTACAAGACGGCCATTCACGCGGAAACAAATTGGACACCACACCACCAAACAACATTACGTACGGATGGATCTAACGGTTTCCGGCTTTTGCGCAAGTTGCGACTTTTTTGGGCGCTTCTGTTTGGCAATAAATGTTTATTCTTGCAGGTGTGGGTTCAAACGTCATGAATTTTGTGGCATCAATTGGATGAAAATATTTTTCCATTGACTTCGGTAATAAGGCAATTGGCAAGTTATAAAAAGTAAGTGCAGACAGCTGCAGAGAGAAAAGCATGGAAGCGGAAACATCATGAGCTCACAAATTGGCCTACAAGAAATGAACGAAACTTTAGAACTGCAAAAACAAAACATCTGGGAAAATGGCATTGTGCAAAATGGCAGAGCAAGCTTGTAAAACCTAGAAGTCGCATGGGAGATAAACCAGCTTAAGAGCTCAGCTTGAAAGAAAGCCTATGTTTGAAAGCAACAACGGGGAACTTGCATATGCCAGTAACACAGACAGAACACATGTTTTGTGAAATTTAATGAGGCTTCGCAGCAAATTCTTTTAGACACATAAAGATAACAAACTATACGGTTTAACAAGACTTAAACAGCTGTTTTTAATGCAGGAACCACAAGAAACGAAAATAACCCAGTTTTTTTTTTCAACGTCTGTCTCTCTTTAACATCTCACTATTGCGATTACAAAAAACCAGAATTTCGTTTTACTTCCCTACTCCAGTTATCTCTCACTCTAATTGAAGTGAATGAAAAAGCATGCGACGGATTTTGCCAAAAACCTCATCGGTAAAATTCACGAAACTAACCGTGTCTTTCAAGTTCGATATGTAAGCTGAAAAAAGCTAAAAAACGCCTGGTGCTTTTTTCTATAAGCACGGCTTCTTCTGATCATATATTTCATATGATCTGATCATAGAGAATTTCGGATGGGTTCACATTCATGCCTTGCGCATTTCTAACCTGTACGTTTTGTATCCGCCTGAATAATTTTTTTAGAACCCGAAGATTTCTATTACACCAACTGACAGCTCTCAAGTGGCTGATGATTGGGGCAGTGCATGTATGTCTGGACAACAACATGCGTCTATTCTGACATGCAAAATAAGCTCAAATTGATATTTAGAAAAAAGTGCGAAATTACACGAACATGCTACATATGAATGTTTGAATGTAGAGCAGAGCCGGATAGGAAATTTTGCAAAAATCACCTCGCACGTGGACTCCCTGATGGCGTTACTTTTTGGCTGATAGTGCATATCAGAAACATTACATTCGGTGAGGCAACGAACACGCGCGAATAATACTTGCGTATGTCTGAGAAAAGTTGCGATGCAAAAGAGATCGAGGGACGGGCGGCGCAGGGGTGCCGGCAGCAAAGTGCTTGTGCTGCTACATCGCTGTCAGCACATTGTCAACGCGTATTAGCGAGCAACATAAAGCATCCAAACAAAACGCACGGACGTGCACATTCACTTCGCGTGGTTCCTCGCTCTCACAGTGCGTGCACATGGACACATTTGGATGTATTGATCGCAATTTTGCCGTCATCTAATACACTTTTTCGGGCTGGTAGCACGCGCAATGGCGGCAACTCAGCCGTGTGTATTCGGTGGCGTTTTCCAGCGCTGAAACCAAATAAAATAGTTCGTTATAGTCGCAATGGGAAGTCGAAATGAGGCGAAATTTACGTGCAACCCGCGCATTACTGTACACTGACGCTCTCTCTGGCTCTGTTGTTCAACTCTCAACTGAGCAGTTTACCACTAGTTATGCAGGCGTTTTTTTCTGTAATTCCTTTTGAAAACATGACGCTCCAATTCTAACATGTTATTTATGTAAGAAATTGAAAATTAAAAGTTATCGAACCGGGAGAGACAATCAGCAAGCACTAGTTTCTAGAGACATTTCGCTTATAATTAGATGAGATTCATTTATATTTCATCCGTTTTTTTTCAAAGATGATCAGATGAAAATTTATAATGAGTAAAATTAACAGATCAGAAATTTTCAAATACAGGAACAAAATAAAAGCAAAAACTCGACTAAGTAAGTGAAAAAAGTTGTTGAAAAAGGTTTTTGCAACTTACACATTGAAACAATGAAAACAGCAAGCAACTCAATCCTCATGTAATTCATGAATGAATAATTGGAATTGATCGTTTTAGGGCCCGGTCGACAATATTGGCAAATCATCAGCTAAACGGCAGTTATTTCATTTTCTGATGTTTATTGGACCTCAACAGCATTCTCATGACGTCATACAGACTTTGGCGTGCGCACTACAGAGTGCGTCGAAAAAGAATATGGAAGAAAAAATAGTTGTGCAGAGCGCATATTAATAGAGACCTTTTTATCAACAACCAGTGAATAAGAGCAAGATGAGCATTCAAAAATAAAATAGATTAGCTTTATATTTTGACATTTCTGACATTTTGATTACATCTAGTTCTGGTACGTTGTGCTTCAGATCCGACTTTGATAATCATTGCTTATGGACAACTATTGAACGCAATTTTTTAAACCCGTTTTTGGACACCCTGTTCCGCTGTCTGTCATCAAGGGTGGTACGCATGTGTTCGTTTGAGCAGTTTTTACGTGAACATTGTTCGGGCTACATTGGGCACGCGTGCACTGGCTAAATGACAAAGCACGAACACAAGTTTTTCAACCGCCAAAAGGGCCACAAACCGTTTTTGTTGAGGAGTAACACAGTTTTTATTGGTTTATTCAAAGTTTTGTCAAGAAACACACACACATCTAACCGGTGTGATGGCGAGTTTATGTTTTTTTATGGCGCTTCTTTTTGCGTCTTCAAAAGAGAACTTCCAAAAAATAACTTTGATATTTTAGCGTAACTTCAACAAATAAAGTAACTTTGATATTTTACCGTAACTTTCAACAAATAAAGTAACTTTGATATTTTAGCGTAACTTTCAATTTTCGATGAATAACAGCTATCCTATTTTAGCGTAACTTTCAATATGTTACGCTAAAATAGGATAGGGCTTGGTACTGTCCTATTTTAGCGTATCAACATATAAACAGCTCATTTAAAGCTATTTCAGCCGCGAAACTTTGTAAACCTAGGTTATTTTGCACGGAGATTTCAAATTGTGACCATCGGTTACGGTAACGCCCGGTTTGGTCCCAACACGATCTTAGTTCCGTCAACAATCCACAAACAGCTTGGTAACCGCAACCAAATTAGTGAAACAAGTTAGATTAAGGTTGTTTTGCATGGAGATTTCAAATTTAAACCTTGTGGGTTACGGTAACGCTTCGCTTGGTCACGATCTTAGTTCCATCAACAACCCACAAACAGCTTGGTAACCGCAACCAAACCGGCGAAACATGCTAGATTAGTGTTGTTTTGCACGCAGATTTTAAATTTACACCTTGTGGGTTACGGTAACGCCTCGTTTGGTCTCAAAACGATCTTAGTTCCATGAACAACCCACAAACAGCTTGGTAACCGCAACCAAACCAGTGAAACAAGCTAGATTAAAGTTGTTTTGCACGGAGATTTTAAATTTAAACCTTGTGGGTTACGGTAACGCCTGGTTTGGTCTCAAAACGATCTTAGTTCCGTCAACAATCCAAAACAGCTTGGTAACCGCAACCAAATTAGCGAAACAAGTTAGATTAGGGTTGTTTTAAATGGAGATTTCAAATTTAAACCTTGTGGGTTATGGTAACGCTTTGTTTGGTCTCAACACGATCTTAGTTCTATCAACAATCTACAGACAGCTTGGTAACTGCAACCAAACCAGTGAAACAAACTAGATGAAGGTTGTTTTGCACGGAGATTTCAAATTTTGACTTTGTGGGTTACGGTAACGCCCGGCTTGGTCCCAACACGATTTTAGTTCCGTCAACAATCCACAAACAGCTTGGTAACCGCAACCAAATTAGTGAAACAAGTTAGATTAGGGTTGTTTTGCATGGAGATGTTAAATTTAAACCTTGTGGGTTACGGTAACGCTTTGTTTGGTCTCAACACGATCTTAGTGCTATCAACAACCCACAAACAGCTTGGTAACCGCAGCCAAACCGGTGAACCAAGCTAGATTAAAGTTGTTTTGCATGCAGATTTTGAATTTCAGCTTTCTGGATTACGGTAACGCTTGGTTTGGTCTTAACACGATTTTAGTTTTATGAACAACCCACAAACAGCTTGGTAACCTCAACCAAACCGGTGAAACAAGCTAGATTACGATTGTTTTGCACGCAGACTTTGAATTTCAGCTTTTTGGATTACGGTAACGTTTGGTTTGGTCCCAACAGGAACTTGTTTCCGTGAAAAACATAGAAATTTATTTATTTACGTTTATTTATTATTTATTTACTTAAAACATTTTTAAAAAAGTTTCATCGGTTCGGTTGCGGTTACCAAGCTGTTTATGGGTTGTTGATGAAACTAACATCGTTTTGAGGCCAAACCAGGCGTTACCGTAACCCACAAGGTTTAAATTCAAAATCTTCGTGCAAAACAACCTTAATCTAGCTTGTTTCATCGGTTTAGTTGCGGTTACCAAGCTGTTTGTGGGTTGTTCATAGAACTAAGATTGTGTTGAAAGTTACGCTAAAATATCAAAGTTACGGTAAAATATCAAAGTTACTTTATTTGTTGAAAGTTACGCTAAAATATCAAAGTTACTTTATTTGTTGAAAGTTACGCTAAAATATCAAAGTTACTCTATTTGTGGAAAGTTACGCTAAAATAGGAAAGCGCCTTTTTTATCGTCGCACGCAAAATCGGTTAGCATTTATATGCTGCATGGGGAAATGTTTAGTCCAAAAAACACACCAATGGAATGCAAAAACCACAAAAAACGACCAAAGCATTCAAAAAAGCAATGTTCGACTGACGCAAGTGGTGCTCGTCGTCGGCGTTCATCAAGTGGAACGCGTGCTCCGAGTCGAAGCAGGACTCCTGTTCGGACTGCATCGAGAAGATCGAAGGCGTCGGCGTGCTCACGCGGATCGGGGCAGCGCCGCCGGCGGACGCTGGGCTGCCGTGCAGCGTGTGGTGGTGCTGGTGGTGAGCGACGCTGCCCAGCAACGGCACACTCAGCCGATGTGTCACGTCTGCAAACAGCGACACTGCACATGGCGCACTCTGCTGCTGATCAACACGCGCATGTTTCACTGGTTTTCAAAGAGCTTTCGTCGATTTATAGTTACCGGGTGGGGCGTGCGGTGCGAATGCGACGCTTTATGGGGGAACATCGCTTTTCACACAACTCGTCGCCTTTGCCACATAGCGGTCTAAAAACGTTTGAACCCGGTTTTGCCGCAATTACAAGCAACACCTGCTACGCGATTCAATTCAGAACTGTTTTGCGACGTTGTTTAGTTCACCGACAATACTGCAGAACATAAGTTCGCGTTCAAATTACGGAATGGCCGTTTAAATATGGCAGCTTTTTCAGGGTGCAAGGAGAGCGCGAAATTTGAATGAAAGAAGACAGGCGTTCAGAAACACAACTGTGTGTCAAATTTGACGTGTTTTTTTAACTAATTGAATCTTCGTGCTATTCTGTTCGTTCTTTCCCCCTGCACATACACGATTGGGAATTATCTTGGCATTCTTGAAAAACACAACTCCTAGTCTGCGACTGATCCCGCCTTGATGAAGAATACAAGGACTGCCTTATTTATTCGGCCATACTGTAATATCTAAAAATGCGGGAGACGCATATAAAAGGAGGAATATGGCCTTGTGTAAGCAGTGAAAGACTTGGCTCGACAACGCTTTTCAAGTCTCTGATGTGGTACACACGGATACAAGTACATAAGAGCCATATTTTTGCGCCGTTTATTTATGATTTCGGTTGCACATGGCAACCCTCGTACTTTGTATTGTAGACAAATGAAACTTTCACATTTGCGGATTTCGGGCATTTAGCGACCACTAAAACTACTAAAATAACAATCAGACTTTAGCTCGCTGACACTGGTTTGTCCAGGACAAATTGTATCGCAGAAGCATTGCGGAACGCAAGGTCTCCTGTGGCAAAGGCAATGACTTACCGGACAGACGGTTTATCCTGCCACACTAGTTGAAGTTGACACCGGTAAAAAAGGTGAAAATCAACGGAAGACAACTCCTTTTTGTCACTGGTGCTGGTGTGTACACAGCGGTGCGTACGTTAACAACAACGAAAAAGCTACATGCAACAATGTTTTGCAATCTCTTGCTTTTTTGCACAGAATTTACAGAATTTCGCACATGGCGTGATTTTAGATTAAATCGAAGAGGACAATTAAAAAATAACTTCAAAGTTTTACGCTTTTCAGCAAAACGAAAACGAAAACGAAAGTTTCGGATTCGCTGCCCTCCGGGGATATAGCGACCGCAGGCCACCGAAACCGAAATCGGGCTAAGATCACTGGTGCCCCCAGGACAGAGCGGGGCTTAGAGGCTGTCCCCCTCACGTGGCGAGGGTATTGGTTCCACGAGATGGTGAGTCGTCCATTCCCCAATCCCACCGGAGTTTGGTACCTTCGGGTTTCCGGAATCGGTGGGGGCGTGCTTCAAAAAAACAAACGCGGCGCAAAAATAAGACTCTTATGTACTTGTATCCGTGTGTACCACATTAGAGACTTGAAAAGCGTTGTCGAGCCAAGTCTTTCACTGCTTACACAAGGCCATATTCCTCCTTTTATATGCGTCTCCCGCATTTTTAGATAATATTCTGACTTTTACATAAGCCCCGAAGGTCGGACCAAAATCACAATTCGACTCAGGTTTTTCATTTTTCGTTTTTTAGGTCGATTTCGCCTATGCTATTTCTACGGCCGATTCGCCCAAAATCGTCACGTTCAGTACCTAGAATTGCTCACACAAGAAAACTGACCCAAAAGCCGTGATTGGCGCAATCAATTACCATGGAAAACACCGTTTTCTTGTTTTTCATTTCTGGACCGGTTTCGCTAAATTCCACGGCCGATTCGCCCGAAATTGTCACGATTCAGTATCTAGAGTTGCTCACATAAGAAAACTAACCCAAAATCCGTGACCAGCGCATTGAATTACTTCGGACTACACCAGTTTTTCATTTTTTTGTCTTTGGACCGATTTCGCCAATTTCCACGGCCGATTCGCCCGAAATCGTCACGATTCAGTATCTAGAGTTGCTCACATAAGAAAACTAACCCGAAATCCGTGATCAGCGCATTGAATTACCCTGGAAAACACCAGTTTCTCATTTTTTGTTTTTGGGCCGATTTCGCCAATTTCCACGGCCGATTCGCCCGAAATCGTCACGATTCAGTATCTAGAGTTGCTCACATAAGAAAACTAACCCAAAATCCGTGATCAGCGCATTGAATTACCCCGGACTACACCAGTTTCTCATTTTTTTTGTTTTTGGACCGATTTCGCCAATTTCCACGGCCGATTCGCCCGAAATCGTCACGACTTTGGTTATTTAACTGCTATTCTTTTCACTTTTTCAAAAAATAAAGGTCAAATTCAAATTCTACGTTGTTGGTTACCCCTGTAAACTTTTTTATTTGTCAAATAACGGTTTGTTTCACACGCAGAAATCGCAAATACACTTCAAAATAAGCCTTTTTCGTAATTTTGTACAAACAAGCTAAATTTTGAGCCTTGAGAAGCATCGGAAAAAAAATGAATGCGAAATTTGAAAATCCCGAAGATTTTTACCCTAGAAAATGTTTTTATCATAACCGTCAGAATTTTCTAAGTATCACTGAAACTGCGTACACATTTTATGACATGACCGAAAAAAAGGGGTAAACAAGAATAAGAAACAGCGAATTCAGAATCGATGTTTTGCGCACACAGCGTGTATAGAAGATCACCACGAAAAAATTTCTCGTGCACACACAATACCGTAAAGTCTTGCATATAAGGTTCCTCCCACTTATAAGACTCCCACCCAAAAGTGGGCGGAGTGTCACACGGCGGGAAACCAAAAAATTCAAAATTTTGACTTGGTCAAAATCCTACCCCGTTTTTAAGGCCCGGGATTCCTAATGTTCGGCTTATAGGATCTCCTCCCACTTATAAGGTTGTCACACAAAATTCCACTTTTTTCAGAAATTTTTGATTTTTAAATTTATATAAGGAGACCTTATATGCAAGACTTTACGGTACCTATGGATTATCTACCTGTGTGCAGGAGAAAAAATTCTCAGCTCCTTTTATGTTCACAATGCAAGGCACTGTAAGTTTGAAATTTTAGCGCGAACGAACCACGGGCCATATTATGCCTGCATCCGCTGTCCGCTCCGCTCCGCTTCGCTCGCGAATGGGCATGATACTTTTGCTCCCACTGTTGTGCAACAATAAATGCGTGGGCGGCGGCCGCTTCAAAAAATGGTGAAATATAAAAAAAACAAAAATGACGAGCTTCATAAGTAATTTTTCGTTCAGTGAATGATCACGAAAAAACTCAGTTCTCACACGCATTATCCACTTCCTCAGGGTATAATAACTAAGCGCCGCAGAATTTTGAACGCACATGTAATTTAGCGTTTTTTATCAGGTGCAGGAAACGCTAGATGACCATGATTCAAGATTCAAGATACAGTATGAATCAGATTCATGATGAGTCATTCGGTTCTTACTTGTGCTCACATGTCAAAGCAAGCTTTTTAAACTTTTTTAAATCCAGAATGCTTATAGAGTAGTGACCGTGAGAAAGAGCAAAAAATGCATGAAGGGAACACGGTGGAAGCAATTGGTACATGTATACGTATATGTACGTGTAGTAAATGGCATGTGCTTTCAAATTCAATCCAATCAATTGCAATCAAGAAAAAAACCAATCGAATAAATTGGCACCTTAGTAAAATAACCACAGCTGAACGATTCCGAATCAAAAGATTTGTTCTTAATCCCAGCGTAAAGCGTGACCTCCGCGATACAATGTGTAGATCCTGAAATTATTCTTCGCTAATGAGCAAAAAATGCAAAACAAAAACTGATCGAATTTTTTGCGAACAAGTTTAGATGAGCCAAACAAAAATATAGCTTGTGAACAAGTGAATTTGTGTACATTCTTTAATTCCCGTCAAATTTGTATGCACCATGACCATGCGAACGAAATGTTGCAAAAAACTAAATTTTTGACACACGAAACAAGATCTTTGTGTAATTTTCGATTTGACTGAGTAGCTACATTTTCCCTCTTTTCAAAGTAACGTTATTGACAATCACGATAGTGACAAAAATATTGTCAAGACCCAATCAAATCGAAACCGTACTTCTGGCTCATCGGGTTTCGTGATTGGTTCGCATCGGTTTTTGGAAAACTCATGCAAGCGTATGTCTTACCATGTGCGTGAGTACGTGTGTCTTTTTAAAATGTGATGGTCTTGAAGTATGGAAAGCCTCAGCATGAGCATTAATTAATTCCAGCATACCGATAAGATTTGAAAATGTGAAAAATTACCAGATGTAATGTACTACCCACGGTGAATGTAAGAAAATCATGCATTTCTGACAGCCACATGTATGAAGCAAAACAACAGTGTGTTTGACACGCGAAAACGAGAGTACCGTAAAGTCTTGCATATAAGGTTCCTCCCACTTATAAGACCCCCACCCAAAAGTGGGCGGAGTGTCACACGGCAGAAAACCAAAAAATTCAAAATTTGACTTGGTCGAAATCCCGCTCCGTTTATAAGGTCCGGAAATTCCTAATCTTCGCTTTATAAGACCTCCTCCTACTTATAAGTGTCACACAAAATTCCACTTTTTTTAGAAATTTTTGATTTTCAAATTTATATAAGGAGACCGTATATGCAAGACTTTACGGTATATGAAATAACGGAATAAACCTAACTAAGATTAGCTGGTGTGGTTGTTTGCCTTTTTAAAACAAAACAACTGAAAAAATATAATGAAGGCATCACCACCATTTTCCTTCTTTTTTTGCTAGCTTGTTATTTGTCTTGTTTTCAGTTTTTTTCTCTGCCTGCTGAATCACGCCCACAGGGTGCATGGAAAATGCGAAGATGCAAACGCAGAGTCAATACATGCAAATGGAAAGAAGCCTTGTTGGGGAAACGTGCATCAGCTGCTGCTCTAAAAGGCGCACAGCTAATTGCCAGTCCTAAAATGCTATCACAACAGAAAGAAAAAGTTGAACTGCGGCGCAAAAAATTGTCCTGAAAAAACTGTGAAAAGCCACCTTCTAAACAACTCATTAATGCCATTATGTCGCATTTACATCGGTGTTGTAGGCGGATTTAGTGCAGAGAGATCTGCATGATGGACGGACAGACTTGGTTGTACTTTGTACTTTACCAACAATAGCTGATTTTAGCGTTTCTATAACAAGAAAAGTCGAACATTTTTTAAACTGGGAAGATGGTAGTGATTTTGCACAGGATAAGCGCCAGGGGGTGGAAGGGATTCGGAAGGGGTGTATTCGCAGGGGAAATTTACGGCGATTTTTCTTTGGCTGCGGATTTGAATAGTTGCAAAGTGCAGAGTGAAGAAAAGAGCACTGTGTTACAGGAGTTGTTCGGGAACACGCATGTACAAATGCAGTTGCACAAATCAAGCTGCGTGTTGTGTTTTAGTGTCAGATTTTGCACCTTTTTTCTAACGACGAGACTGAAACCTGATGTGCCGCAACAATTCTTCAGTCAATGTTATTGCCACAATGAATTGCATATATGGAAGCTACGTAATGTACATATAATGCTGTGATACAGCAACAACGGCCGCAAACGCACTGAATTATTATTTATGTTAGTGCAGTCAATCATGTGTAAACGAAATACATACTTTTGGTGCCCCCGTGGCCTCGATGGTGGCGCTGTGCACAATTGTCTGTGCGCTCGGCGGAGGGGGGGGGGGTTGAGCCCACCACGCCAATGGTTTCTAGGCCCTTGAATGATAAAAAAATTGGCGCCCTAGCTTGCCAAAGTTCTGGACGTTCGTTCGTCACACGTCGACCTGAACCCAATGATAAAATGAAATCGAGTAACAAAAACTGCGGCGCACCACCGAAGTGTCCGTTCAGTTGCGTTGGTCTCGCGATTGTCGTCGCTGACTGCGAGTGATTGGAGGACGGCTCCACGACGGCCACGCTGCAACGTCGACTGCAATCTGGCGTACTGCAAGCGGACGCTGACGGATCAACGGTTGGCGTCACCCTGATCGAGACGCCGTGAGACTCGCGCGATTGGCGGCTGTCATCGTGGCGGCGTTGCGCGCTGTTATTCGCCGAGAATGGGTCCATTTCGTCGAGCAGATTCTGCAGAGAAAACTTTGGCTGTAAAGTTTGAGTGGATGACAGATGCTGCAATGTATAACTTATTTTTTTAAACCTGTCCCACTGAAATGACGTCATGTGCCGCAAAACATGCGCTTGCCGTTCACTGTAAATCAGACTATCCGTTTAGCCGATTTCTTCCCGCAAACAAATGACGAATATCGAATCAGTCACACCAAACTGACATTTTAGTGCCTGTAAACGGGCGTTTTTAAAGCAAATGACGTAATTTTTGTCGGGACACGTTTGAATAAATCCACAATACATGCATGAGCGAATAAACCTGTTATTTTTTTTGCAAGCATTGCACAGAGCGTAAATTTCCGGAAGACTGCTCGGACGGAAGACGTGCACACTTTTCCAGCAACTGAGTTAATCCAACCGAGTTCACGTTTTTCTTCGTTCTCGAATAATTTATTTTCTGCTTGCTAACACTTTCCTGTTTCTTAAACCGTTTTAACTTTTGTTTCAATCATTATTGTTTTTCAATGGCATTATTCGGATGACATGGGAATAACCAATTGAGAATGAAAATTCCAGGTTGCTGCACACGTGGTGAACCGCGCTGGAGCGCTTAAGAGCTTGGCGGATCAAAAATTCATGCCGTTTGCTTACAAACAAAAACCGACAGCTGCTGAAATGTAAAACGCGAAATGAGCAAAATAAATGCACCATGGAATGAATAATGCACACAATTGTATGACGTTTGTTGAGGCCGGTTGCTTATAAAAACAAAACAGCATGCATTTCAGGCTTCGGTTCAAGAAGGTTCCACTTTTTACACATGTGCCATTTTCAGCGCAGCAGTTCGCGTGTCAGCGCGATTGTTTTCCTGTCTGTTTTTTTGCTTCGATGAGGCTGGGATTCAAAAACGAGGCGGGGAAATGGCCAGTTTTATCATGCTGAAAACACAGTTTTCACCGTTCCGTTTTTTAGCAGCATTTGTAATTGAAGCCTTTGCACGATAAACGACACATCTCTGCTAGACGGTGTCTTCAGAACATTAAAAAAAACAGCTTATTGTATATCGGTGAAATTGTTTTTTTTGTACGGCTCATTTCAGTGGCATTCATTTTTCACCCCGCATCAGCATGTTTTGCCCGTGATACTTTGAGGTAAAACAATTTGGGCGGCTTTTTGTCTGCCTGGTGCCTGTCGGACCGGCGAGATGGGACACCGCGGTATAAGTCTAACCTGGCGAAACCGCAGCGAACTTCATGAGTGAAGTAGCTAATGCCTACATGGTACCTGCTACTTGTGTCGTGTAGGCAAAAACTGATTGGTTGTGTTACAAAAGATCATTTCATTAATTTACTGAAATTGCAAAGCATGAATTGTAGCGTGAACCGTGCGTGATTGCGTAAAATATAGCTCGCGCGTAACTTTTTGTGAAACGTTGCGTTCTGTTTTTCTATCATATCTTCGGTGCAGGTAGGACAAGTTGCACATTGCAACCGACAACAAACCAAACAGCAAGCTAACCAACAATCAACCAACCAACAATTAGAAAATGCCTACCTGTCTCTCGTTTGCCGCAGTCATGCCAGTGGCACCAATCGATTGGATCGGCAGATTCGCCGGTGGCGTCATAGCCAAATTACGCGTTTCCTGTTCGTATTGTTGTCGCACTGAGAAACTCGGCTTATTGGCGTCCTGACTGGACGCTTCAAGGTTCGGCTGATTGCGCAATTTCTCGGCACTGCCAGTGAGTCTGTCAGTTGGCGTCCCGCTGCCGGCGTCTTTCGCCAACTGTCGTCGCGGTGACACCGGCTGTCCATGGATCGATCGTCGAAGGCGCGAATTCAAACTGAGCCGGCAGCCGCCGCCGGACAGCGGAGACGTCGGCGTCGTTGGACTGTTCGCGCTCAAACGAAGATTCGACGTTGATTGGCGCCGAAGGATCTTGTGCGCCGGTTCGGCAGCGAGCAGACTGCTGGCAAGCGTTGGTTCGCGTGAGACTGCGCCGACAGTCTGCAGACCGCTTTCGTCGCTCGTTGTGTTCGTGAGGGTCGTGTTGAACGTGCCGCTTCGTTTCAGTTGCACTTTCTCGTCGTCCGAGTCGTCGGCGCTGTTCGTTTGAATGATGATCGGCGTTATGAACACGCTCGACGGTGTCGTGTCTCGCGGCATTGTTGTTGTTGTGGTGGTTGTTGTTGTTGCTGTTGATGTGGTTGTTGTCGTGTTGCATGGCGTTGTGTGGTCACCATAGTCAGACAGTAAACATTGCGTCTGCACGTGCAACTCGTCATCCGACTGGTACATGGCGTTTTTCTACATTTATAGACCGATTTTCAGAGGCCGTGAAACGTTTTGCGATTTTGCTTTTTAAGTTTTTCTTGTTCTGAAGCTAACAGTTGATGCCACAAACGGTCATCAGTTGCATCGAACTACAAGCATAACTGATTTCTTTTCTCAGATCAGCACATTCAGTTCGATTATTCAATACGTGACACGCTTCCAACAAACAATAATGCTGCCACATACATTGTAGTTTATGAGCCATGGAACACAATAGTGTTGGAGCAAAAATGGAAACGCGCTTATTGATTGCATCCAGGACATGATACAATCAAAAGCACTAAAGCGCCTATTATTCCGGATTACAAACCATGTACATACACATCAATCAACAGGTCTGACTTAAAAAAACACACCGGTTGCTGGTGAAAAGTCATGAAACAGCATAAAATTAGTAACGACTTAAAATAAGAACATCAAATGGAAAGAGTACCGCTCAACAAGTTTGAAGGAAAAAAAGTTGCTGCATTTTAATAAATTTAATAAACTCTGTACTTCAACCGGCCGCAGCAGCAAAACCAGGACACAAAATAAGTGACGTAATCTTTCGGCGTAACTAACACAATGATATTATTTCTCTCTCTCCGTGTGCTGATAACATTAAAATGGAACTGTGCCGCATAAAACGCAGTTTATATGGTGTGCGTTTGCACGCGCACGGGTGGCATACATTGTATGTGGAATAATTTCCGCGCACCATGTTCGGCGTCGCTGCCGTCTGTCGTGCACCTTTTCAATAAATGCATAGCAGATTAGAAACAGCACACGAATGCGCGTGTGTGTGACATTGGTGAAAAATTAAAAACGGCAAACTTTATCCGTTTCATGGTTGGTTGGTACAGCTGAAAGACTCAAGTATGGAACGTTTCGACAAACAGCTGGTGGTATCTAGAAAGCATGTGAACATGCACTCACTATGCAATATCACTATGAAACGTTATACGCAAATTGAGCAGATTAGGTCATCTGTGAGAAAAAACAAAACACGAAAATACATATCATTGGATCCCAATCAGCTTTTCTCTTAGACGCAAGTTCTTGAATGGAAATTAGCTCAAGCTTCAAAGTTTCCGTACTTTCGCACGGGTGTCACCAAAAACCTATTCACCTTACTTTTTGAAACATTGAGAGCAAACGAGTTCCGAACTTATCAAATTTCAATCAAATGTTTTTGCATGAACTAAACTCTCTTTATACGGAGATATGTGTTTATACGAATTTGTGTTTATATCTGTCAACTAACAAGATCAGAAAATTTGTTTTTGGTTGACTATTTTTAAAATCCTGTTTAAAACTCTTGCATTGCAGCGTCTATTACATATCGTACATTGTACATATGTGTGCGGCGCTTCAATACTTTGAGTCGATAAAATTTTTTTGCCTTCGGCCGTAAACTGTTGCTTATTCGCAGATATCTTAGTGGTTCGGTTCATTACAATATGGCGAGTCCTTATTGTGTACAAAATCTATAAAATATCGATACATGCCCGCATAAATTTGCGTGACATTGCTCAATTCCAGCCACGAAAATTACGGTCTGTTGGAGTTGGATATAACTCGCTGATTGGCGCATTTGAAATTGAATGTTGAAGTTGCGATCGATTGATGGTTGATGCAGCCATTGAGGGAGACGGCAAATGAAGTCAAATGAAGACACAAGGATGAGTAAGTTACAGTGTATTTTCTGTTCCTGAAACCCTGGTTTACTCCATAATACATAAATTGACTCTCCTTAATGCAGCAGGCGACAATATGCTTCAATAGCGTCCAAAAGATAAAGGCGCAATCATGAAGCAGTATTTAGTGACGGCGTAGCTACATATGTTTTAACACAGCTACGCGCGCCACTACATGCTGCTTCATGAATGCCACTTGAGAACCGTTTAAAAAGGGACGCATTGTAAGCAATTTAAAATTAGTGAGATATTTTTTTGGTTTTATTGGCGTATTTATTTGGTTCCGTGTTCAGACATCATGAGTTTCATGTTTAGCTGCGCACAATGGCATCAAGTTTGCAAAACGAATGACTGACTTTTCGACCATGTTTGCGTGCTACTTGGTGATTGTTGACCAAAAAAGTGGTAAACATCTAATTACACAAGCTGTTTACAAAGACGCAAAAAGTGCGTCCTTTCAAGCATGCAGTATGCAACTTTGCTCAGCAGCGACATCAACCGCTGCGATCGGTATGCGGCTCAGCTGTGATAAACAAAAAATGGCGCCAGTAATAACAAGATTGCAGCGGCATCGGAAAAATGTAAAAGAAAATTACGCGCTGAGAAAGATACACAGCGCATAAAAAAGACCGTCGTTTTCTTGAACAACGCCCCGACCTGCGAATGTAATACATGTTACTGGAAACGGTTTTTAAAGAGAGAAATGTGCGTTTTTCTTCGACCACATGTTTCTCAGTTGTCTTGTTCCGGTGCATATTTGCACATACATTTATTTTTTATTTCTGAAAATGCACATAATCTTCTGGGAAAACGTGTACTGAAATCACTGTCAGCTTTTTTCTGAGGAGCAAAATAATCATCAGCTGCATTTGGAAACGGCGGGGAAGAAATGACATCAATGTTGTTAGTTGCAATAGTATGACAATAAACAGTGTTTCGGTGAGTTGAGTCTAGTGAAGCTCATGATAGAGTATCCAATCTGACAAGATACACAGAAAAAAGCAAAAAGTGGCGCCCTGATTATGGAGGCTCGATCTTACTTTTTTACCCGCAGCTTCATGGCGTGAAGAGTTTTTACAGTGCCGTCGGTTTTGGGTTTTCTGCATTTTACCATGACAAGAAATGTTCGATAAAACCGGACTGACTGAAGTTATGAACACAAAACAATCAATCAAATAATTCTTTGATGTTGTTGAGCTAGGCTTGCACATGGCAACGAACAACTACTATAATTAGTGCATTTAATAACAACTACTACAGGCAATGTACAGTGGCGGATATTTGCAAACGCAGTGGCACAACGGCGCGCAATGTCCGAGCGTGCGCAGTTCCTACTTTGCCCGTTGCTCTCTGTCGACCACGACGACGTACTGCGAGGCGCCCGCTTGCGGCTGCATCGAGGCCACGTCCGCCGTGCGCACCTTACGTCCGTGCAACAGAAACGGACTGCGCTAATCGTGCTGGCAGTTGCTGACGCCCATGCCAAGGCCGACGCCGGTGCCGAACCACACCGGCCACGAACGACCTGCGATCCATAAGAGAGCACTAGTTTGGCACAGTGACGCTGTGTAGGGTTGCGTCGTCGTATGGTTTATGGCAAAGAATCCACCTAAACCGGCAGGCAAACCATGAACACTCCAAACGTAAACGTACGTCGTGCGAGCAGCACCGAAACGGCAACGCCGATCGCTAAGCCAGTGCCTGCAAATGGGAACACACAAGCACTGCAGGCTGTCTGTTGTTGAGCAGAGGGCCACGCTGTGCCGCGCAATTTCAAAATCAACAGCTCTACATCTACCACCTACACCAGCATCACCCTGCCTACCGGTCTTCAGCAGCGTGTCGCCGGCGCATCGGTCCAGTTTCTTGCCGAGCTCGTCTTCCGATTTGACGCGAACAACCTCTTTCGGCATTCTCCTAAAAAATCGACTGAGAAATGGCAAAATTCGAGTACACTGACGATGAAGAAGCAAAACGGTGCAATGTAACCACTTATTAGGTGGACATTGATATGACAAAGATTTATAAAACGAGAACTGCAAAACAAAGTTTGTACATTTTTATCACACTCCCAGGCCGCAATCGTTCCGGGCCGCAATCTTCCAGGGCGCAATTGTCCAGGCCGCGATGCTCCGGCCGCTATCGTCCAGGCCGCTATACTTCGGCCGCAATCGTCCCGCGCCGCAATTGTCCCAGGCCGCAATCCTCTCAGACCGCAATCCTCCCAGGCCGCAATCGCCCCGGCCCGCAATCTTCCAGGCCGCGATTGTCCAGGCCGCGATGCTCCGGCCGCTATCGTCCAGGCCGCAATCCTTCAGGCCGCTATACTTCGGCCGCAAAAGACCATTTGCCTCACAAATGCTCGCACATCAAAAATCAAAAAAACCAAAAAAAAGATTACCGTATTACCTCTAATAACCCCCCATGGGGGTTTATTTCTTCAGCGACTTCTGGGGGTGGGGGTTTATTTTTTTGGGGGGGGCTTTATTTTTGGGGGGGGCTTTATTTTTGGGGGGGGGGTTTATTTGGAAACCATTTTTAGGAGTGGGCAAAATGGCAAAAATACCTTCCATGACAGGAAGGAAGTCGCAGAAACTTCTACTCTACATAGAAATTTCCTTTTACAACAGCCTTTTGTAATGAAATTACCATTAACTCATCCATTTGGGGCCTTTGGTAGCACAATTTCATCATTTTCACTGCAACCAGCCACTGAATTCGCTGGGTATGTGTTTCAAATAGGTTTCAATAATCCCCCATGGGGGATTATTTTTGGGGGGGATTATTTGGAAACTTGTCGAGGGGGTGGGGGTTTATTTTTGGGGGGGGGGGTTAGAACAAGCAAGTTTGAGCCGAGCCCGATTGAGCCGAGCCCGATTGAGCCGAGCCCGATTGAGCCGAGCCCAATTGAGGCGAGCCAGATTGAGACTGGCCCGATTGAGACCGGAGCCAGATTGAGTCTGGCCAATTTGAGACCGACCCGACGTGCCGGATATATACATACGTCGTGCATGAATTGGCCTTGACTGTGTTTCTCACTCTCTCAGTTTCGGTCCTCAGTTTTCAATCCAAGGCAAGCGGCGCACACCGTCATTTCATCACACACCACAAGAAAGCAGTCATCATCAATAGCCAATCACTTTGTTTCGGTAAAACAACCAGCAACTAATCCTCTCACCAAGCCACCGCCCGCCCACCCACCTTACCCAGCCAGCCACAACCCTACCACAACAATCAGATTCAACGCGAAAAATGGAGTCGTTTGACTCCATCATCGATCCGCATATTTGCGACATGTTTTTGAAAGCGGTTGGTTTTCAATTTGATTTTTGCACTTTGCGTTTCATGTGCTTTCAAAGGGTACCCGCTTTCAAATGCGGTCTTTCTGATTAATTCATTCTTGTCGAGCTGTCAATATTTAGATTGTTTATTTCTTGTTTATATCACAGCATTGAATTTCATAGTTGTTCTAGGGGGAAGCCTAGGGGGGGGGGCGGCGCCGGCCCCCCCAAAAAAATTTTCGAATCTATCTCTATCAGACAGGTTTTTTCGGCTCAGCTATTATCTATCTAAAAAATTTTTTTAGCCAGCTATCTATCTAAAAACGTTTGTCTTCGAAGACATAAAATGAGTCAATTTTTGACCAAAATTGACCATTTTGGTCGTAATTCTTGAAAATTCCGCTAATTTTAGGCAAAATACGCGTTTATACTTGATTTTTAGTGTATTTTTAGCATTATTTTGTTTTTTATAGCTTTTTAGCGTTTTAGCTATCTATCTATCAAATTTCAAAATTTTGACCGGGCCGCGCCCCCAAAGTCACATGGCCCCCCCCCCCCCGGCCCCCCCCCCCCCAAAATTTTCCAGCTATCTATCTATCTGGAAAATTTGCTCCAGCTATCTACAGGGTGGGCCAAAAAAAGGTTCCATTTTCAAACTGCTGTCACTGGCTTGTGTTTTAATATTATGAGCTGAAATTTTCAGCACTGATAAAACATATGATGCCATTTTACTGACAAAAATTTTTTTCCGATACATAATTCCTGGTGCTCACTGTGGCAGATTTTCTGAAAAGCTCGAAAAATCAACAAATTGACTGAAATGAGTGCAAGAAAAAATTAGTATCAAGGTGCGTGATTCAATTTTGAAACTGTTGCGAAGGTGACAAATGGGTCTTTTTGGATACCCGGGGTATTGATAGTTCAAATCATGCGCTCAGAGTGGAAAGGTCTCACACTTGAATTGCATTTGAGCTGCTCGAGCGAAATTCTGATGTTTCACAGCGGACTCGAGTCAGCTGCCATGCGACTGCGACAGAAAGAATTGTTCAGTTGACTTTTTGTTTTGTGTGTTGCTCTGTGTGTTAATTTGTTTCTTTTGAAAAGTTTTTCTGCGGTTTGAATAAAAACGGTGTTTCAGTTTCAGTTTTCTGCAGTTTCGTCATGGTTGAGTGGACAGCAGAACAACGGGTCTGGTATGCTATCTGGTGGGAGCAATCTGAAAGTTTTTCTGCAGTGACTCGCCAGTTTCGCGTAAAATTCAATCCAGCCGCTGCCGGATGAGAACCTTGATGATGATTTGGATGTCTATGAGCAATGATTCGTTGTGAAATTCTTGGTTAAAAACCAGTTTTTTTTAAATTTGGGAATTTGTAAACATTGTGCTGTAAAACTGAATCTACTTGACCAAACTGGATAAAAATTTTGTCAGGAAAATGGCATCATATGTTTTATCAATGCTGAAAATTTCAGCTCATAATATCGAAACACCAGCCAGTGACAGCAGTTTGAAAATGGAACCTTTTTTTTGGCCCACCCTGTATATCGCCCCCCCCCCAACCCCTCGGCTCTGGAACAACTATGATTGAAATGGTGAGCAATCTGTCAAAGAAAGCTTTTTTTTGCGCACAGATCAACGCCCTTTGTGCGAGTGAGGACGAGGCCAGTTCGTGCAAGCCGCCGACAAGCGCCGCCGATATGAATCCAACGAATGAGCCGTTTTTGTTGATTCTCGGAAAGAAAGCGTTCGTTTCCAAACAGTTTTTTCTTTTTCGGCTTTTAGCGCCACTGAGTTTCACCCTGTGCCTTTTTGAAAGAGATTGAAAAAATTGGACATTTGTCGTTTGACATAATTTCGGTGTTAAGCAGCGTTGTTCAACAACACTGTGGTGGCAAATAACAAAATTTTCGGCAAACAAAAACAAGATTTCGGCATTTTACAACCACTGCTGCGCAGAAACAAAACTTTCTTTGTGCCCAGGAACCTTCTTGATTTTGTTTTAATCGTGACAGCAAAATTTCTTGTTATCTAGATGGTAGCCGAATAGACCGTAGACTACGAGTGGATAGACAAACAACAAAACTTGTTGAAACTAACAGAATGTTTGAAAATTTGTGTTTGTTCTTTAGAGATCGAGACCCAAACTTTGATTTCTGGCATGAAATTAAGATTTCTGAAGATAACTACGGAATAGCCGTTTAAACATGGCAGCTTTTTTCAGGGTGCAAGCAGCGCGCGAAATTTGAATGAAAGAAAAAAGACCTTCAGAAATCAAATTGTGTGTCTTTAGAAGGCGACTTTTATTCACGCGTAGCGAAGAAAACTTTCAAAAATTAGGTCTTGAGAGCGCATTTTACAGTTTACCTTGCGATTTTTGGATGTCATTCAAAGTATTTAGCTGTCTGTGACACCTATTCAAGTGTAGAAAAAAAGGGATGGCACGGAAAAGAAACCGTTTTTTTCATGAAAAAAAACGGTTTTTTAACCGGTTTCTTTTCACGTCAAAAATAAAAAACGGTTTTTTACCAACAGAAAATCTGAATTTTCAGTCGTCGAAACAAATCTAAATTTTTAGTCGTCGAATCCACCTCTCAATTGTGTTATTGAGTTCTGATGTCTGTTGGTGACTAGAACAACGTTGACTGTTGTTCACGAAACCGACAAGAACATGTTTTAGCAGGGTGTTTTTTCGTCAAGTTTTCCTTGCGTCAATTGACGCAAACGGTCGAAAAATTTTGCGTCAGCACAAATTTTCTTGCGTCAATATGATATTAGTTTAAATCGAACAAATAACGATAAAGAAGCAAAATTTTTTGCGCCATTCATCACTAACAGTATCGTTTTTGACGCCTGTGGTTAAACAACGAGATGATTTTGGCATTTGACAACCCCTGCTGCGCAGAAACAAAGCTTTACGGGGCCTAGACTTTTTGTAATGGCTTTTCAGTTTCTAGACTTGATTTTTAGATCTGTAGAGCTTCTATGACGACACCTGTTCAGACTTGTTCAGTTCAGATTAGAAACAGAACGGAGCGAACAAAAGGTGGAGCTAGGTGGAAGCTAGCTCAGGATAGAAGCTAGGTGAACCTAGAAACGGTCAAATCAACAATATACGCCACTGTGTTGTTACATCGAACCGTCAACATAACACTGAACAACAATATTAAAAACAAACGATGAATCAGCTGACCATGCCATCCATCACATTTGCATGATATGCATGCATTGTCAGACAAAATTATGAGAAGTCCGTGGTCTGCGCCGAAGGCGCGGAAAAATTTTCAATCAGTGCATAAATAACCCAAAAATGGAATTATGACGTCCTCGAAATTTGTTTGCGTCAGCTGACGCAAACGGCCGATTTTTTTGCGTCAGCCCAAATTATTTTTCGTCATTGACGCACGATTTTGCGTCAAAAAAACCCTGTGTTTTAGCCAGCTTTTCTTGCTCAGTTGTGTGTTTGGCAAAATCCAGAGCAATTGCTGGAAAACCATTTTCGAGATAAAAGTCCTATTTTAAGACTCGCTTGAGCCGTAATTTAGACTGATAGATGCGCGACATGGGCAATCGATTTCGAAGTTTTTTTTTCAAATTCATGTGTGAAACTTTTATCTCTTTCAACTCCGACCAAGGCGTTGCGCGACGTAGCCCCCAGGCCCTGCGCGACGCGCGACGTTTGCCGGTACCGGTACCCCCTAAGTACCCCCCGTGCACATCTCTAAATGGGCCATATTATGCCTGCATCCGCTGTCCGCTTCGCTCGCGAACGGGCATGATTTGTTTAGAAAAAAACATAAACTTAATTCAATTCAAATTGATTCACGGAAAACAAGAATAAATGAAATAAAAACTCAAAATTGACAGTTTCTGCGAGTTTGTGGGTATACACGACGAGCCGGTAACGGAGGTCGCCAGGTGGTTTCATCTTCATCTGCGCGACAAGATCGATGGTAAACGCCAGCTCATCTACTCGTTGAGTACTGCCGTGTTCGACGGCGACGACGACAGTGCAACGTCACGGCACCTCCAGAATGTCGAGTGGTTCAAGGCGAGCGTCTTTGCGCTGTTTTTGCTGTAAATTCCAGATCAGTTGCAATCGCAAGGCCGGCTCTGTCAACTAACTGTGTGTGCCGCATTTTCTTGATTGGAAAACAAATGAATGTGGCGTGTTGCGCGCTCGTTGAAAGCATCAAACACCGAGTCGGCGAGTGACGGTGTTTACTTTTCGTGCTTGGGGTCTCATATGTTGCGATCACCTGGAGTATCATGCAAACGCACTCACTCTATAAGTCAATGTTCTGAATGTTGTCTTTGCGCTCAAGTTTTCATTGTTGCCTCAAACGGATCACAGATCGCGTTTCTGTTGTGCCTGAAGTTGGCGGTCACCGACAAAGAAGCAATTTTGGCGATTGAGCGAGCACTGGACAAACAGCAAGCGAGCGACTTCCTGTGCTACCTCAAGTGGTACATCGAGGAGACGTGCACCACCGACGACCTGCACTGGACGATCTTGCGAGTTGTGCCGTCACCGACCGCTGGTAAGCATTTCGGGTGTGCTTGGTTTGTTTTAGGCATGATGAAACTGTTTTTTTTGAATTACCAGGAATAAAACCGGTTTCATTTCCGTTTTACAGCTTTTTAGTTCCCAATTTTTTGCAGCATCCAGTTTCTAAAACTTGCCCCCCCCAGAGACTGAACCAATCAAAAATGCAGTTGAAATTTGCCCCTGGCTGAAACACTGCAGTGCAATCTCAAATTCTAGTGAGGCTCTGTTTTGTTTTCCTTTTGGGTTCAGTCTCATACTCATTCATAATTTTGCCGAGCTCTGGTCTCAATCATGCCTGTTTCAATTGTGCTGTCTTCAAGTGGTTTCTGTGTCATTCGGACGTGGTGTTCTGTGTTTGCAGACGTCACAGTAACAACGACGGAGTCTGGTGACTTCAACGAATTGTTCCATGCTTCCGGTGACGATGCGCATTCAAGCCACCAGCCGCCCACCCACCTGACCCAGCCAGCCACAACAACCCTGCCACAACAATCAGTTTCAACGCGAAAAATGGAGTCGTCCGACTCCATCATCGATCCGCATATTTGCGACATGTTTTTGAAAGCGGTTGGTTTTCAATTTGATTTTTGCATTTTGCGTTTCATGTGCTTCCAAAGGGTATCCGCTTTCAAATGCGTTCTTTCTAATTAATTCATTCTTGTCGAGCTATCATTATTTGGATTGTTTATTTCTTGTTTATCTCACAGCATTGAGATGGTGAGCAATCTGTCAAAGAAAGCTTTTTTTGCGCACAGATTGACGCCCTGTGTGCGAGTGAGGACGAGGCCAGTTCGTGCAAGCCGCCGACAAGCGCCGCCGATATGAATCCATCGAATGCGCCGTTTTTGTTGATTCTCGGAAAGAAAGCGTTCGTTTCCAAACAGTTTTTTCTTTTTCGGCTTTTAGCGCCACTGAGTTTCACCCTGTGCCTTTTTGAATGAGATTGGAAAAAATTGGACATTTGTCGTTTGACTACGTTTTCATTGTTTACCACTCACATTTTTTTAACCTCACGTGTTCACGATTTACCCCAATGGTCAGTGGCCAGTTCTATAAAAATTGAACAGTTGAATAGTTGAACATTTTTATTCACTTATTCACTATTCAGCGAAAAAACGGGTTCTATAAAAGTGAATAGTGAACAGTGAAAAGTGAACAGTGAAAAGTGAATAGTGAATAGTGTTTTGAACAGTGAATTTCACTGTTCATTTTTGCTCAGTTCTAAAAAGACTCTTCAACTGTTCAACTATTCACAAAAATCTTACAAGTCAAAAGAGACTTGTAAAAAGTTTGAAAAGTCATTTTTCCAGCAGATTTGAACTGAAAAAAGGTAAAGTATTGTTTATTCATGTTTTTCTAACAAAAATTAAAAGCAGACGGCGTGAAATTTTGTGTCTCTACATGGGTTTTAGTCTCGCTGTCATTCATCTGTTCTCCACATGATTTGTGGAGTGCAACACCCAAGCTTTATGTTGGTGGTGCACCATTTTTAGCCCATGTTTAATTTTTTGAGCAAATTAATGAATTTTTGTTGGTTTCAAGCTGTCAAATAGAAAATTTAGCCAAAATTTAAATTTTTGACGAAGGAGTAAAAACCAAAACTTGGCAAAACCAATTTAAAATTACTGTTAATGATGCAAATTTCTTGATTTTTAATTTCAAAACGATAAAAAACATCAATTAAGACAAAAGTCGCCAAGATCAGTTGAACTTGGTTAAAAATTGCACCCTGCCCAAAATATGCCCAGTTTTGTGAATTTGTAAAATGAGAAAACTCACCTGCACAAGCACAACTGAGTTTCTTGTTGAAGAAACTCAAATTTCTTTAGCCATTTCGTCAAAAAAATTCAGACTCCGCTCCATTCAGCAGTAAATGAAGTTCGTCGATTGATTTTCCATCGTATGCGGTGGCGTTCTTGACAACAAAACTGGAACCCGGCGTTATTGAGTTCAAAATTTTCAACAGATAAGTGGATCGCTCATTTAAAATTGCTCGAATCTTCGCAGAACCAAGAATAAACAAAAAAAGGAAACTACAAGAAACACGTTTCTTTGTTTCTGTTTCTTTTCTATTCAACTATTCAAAATTCACTGTTCAGAATTTACTCTTCAAAATTTTACTGTTCACTTTTTTCCTTTATAGAACACTATTCAACTATTCTGTTCAAAAATTCACTGTTCACTGTTCAACTGTTCAACTGTTCAACTGTTCACTTTTATAGAACTGGCCACAGTTCTATAAAAGGTGAATAGTGCTTAAAAAGTGAAGAGACTAAATTGAACAAATGATGACAACAAATAATTTCGGTGTTAAGCAGCGTTGTTCAACAACACCTGGTGGCAAATAACAAAATGATTTCGGCATTTTACAACCACTGCTGCGCAGAAACAAAACTTTCTTTGTGCCCAGGCACCTTCTTGATTTTGTTTTAATCGTGACAGCAAAATTTCTTGTTATCTAGATGATATCCGAATAGACCGTAGACTACGAGTGGACAGACAAACAACAAAACTTGTTGCAACTAACAGAATGTTTGAAAATTTGTGTTTGTTCTTTAGAGATCGAGACCCAAACTTTGATTTCTGGCATGAAATTAAGATTTCTGAAGATAACTACAGTAACAGTTCAGATAATTATAAAAGCGCTGAAAATGAAAAATTTACATTTGGAAGTTTCTTCTGTGTTTACTTCAGAAGGCGACTTTTATTTACGCGTAGCGAAGAAAATTTTTAAAAATTAGGTCTTGAGAGCGCATTTTACGGTTTACCTTGCGATTTTTGGATGTCATCCAAAGTATTTAGCTGTCCGTGACACCTATTCAAGTGTAGAAAAAAGTGATGGCACGAAAAAGAAACCGTTTTTTTCATGAAAAACGGTTTTTTAACCGGTTTCTTTTCACGTCAAAAATTAAAAAAAAACGTTTTTTTACCAACAGAAAATCTGAATTTTCAGTCGTCGAAACAAATCTAAATTTTTAATCGTCGAATCCACCACTCAATTGTGTTATTGAGTTCTGATGTCTGTTGGTGACTAGAACAACGTTGACTATTGTTCACGAAACCGACAAGAACATGTTTTAGCCAGCTTTTCTTGCACAATTGTGTGTTTGGCAAAATCCAGAGCAATATTCTAAAGCTGGAAAACCATTTTCGAGATAAAAGTCCTATTTTAAGACTCGCTTAAAGTGTAATTTAGACTGATAGATGCGCGACATGGGCAATCGATTACGAAGTTTTTTTCAAATTCATGTGTGAAACTTTTATCTCTTTCAACTCCGACCAAGGCGTTGCGCGACGTAGCCCCCAGGCCCTGCGCGACGCGCGACGTTTGCCGGTACCGGTACCCCCTAAGTACCCCCCGTGCACATCTCTAAATGGGCCATATTATGCCTGCATCCGCTGTCCGCTTCGCTCGCGAATGGGCATGATTTGTTTAGAAAAAAAAACATAAACTTAATTCAATTCAAATTGATTCACGGAAAACAAGAATAAATGAAATGTAAACTCAAAATTGACAGTTTCTGCGAGTTTCTGGATATACACGACGAGCCGCTAAAGGAGGTCGCCAGGTGGTTTCATCTTCATCTGCGCGACAAGATCGATGGTAAACGCCAGCTCATCTACTCGTTGAGTACTGCCGTGTTCGACGGCGACGACGACAGTGCAACGTCACGGCACCTCCAGAATGTCGAGTGGTTCAAGGTGAGCGTCTTTGCGCTGTTTTTGCTGTAAATTCCAGATCAGTTGCAATCGCAAGGCCGGCTCTGTCAACTAACTGTGTGTGCCGCATTTTCTTGATTGGAAAACAAATGAATGTGGCGTGTTGCGCGCTCGTTGAAAGCATCAAACACCGAGTCGGCGAGTGACGGTGTTTACTTTTCGTGCTTGGGGTCTCATATGTTGCGACCACCGGGAGTATCATGCAAACGCACTCACTCTATAAGTCAATGTTCTGAATGTTGTCTTTGCGCTCAAGTTTTCATTGTTGCCTCAAACGGATCACAGATCGCGTTTCTGTTGTGCCTGAAGTTGGCGGTCACCGACAAAGAAGCAATTTTGGCGATCGAGCGAGCACTGGACAAACAGCAAGCGAGCGACTTCCTGTGCTACCTCAAGTGGTACATCGAGGAGACGTGCACCACCGACGACCTGCACTGGACGATCTTGCGAGTTGTGCCGTCACCGACCGCTGGTAAGCATTTCGGGTGTGCTTGGTTTGTTTTAGGCATGATGAAACTGTTTTTTTTTGAATTACCAGGAATAAAACCGGTTTCATGTTTCAAATTCTAGTGAGGCTCTGTTTTGTTTTCCTTTCGGGTTCAGTCCCATACTCAGTCATAATTTGGCCGAGCTCTGGTCTCAATCATGCTTGTTTCAATTGTGCTGTCTTCAAGTGGTTTCTGTGTCATTCGGACGTGGTGTTCTGTGTTTTTGCAGACGTCACAGTAACAACGACGGAGTCTGGTGACTTCAACGAATTGTTCCATGCTTCCGGTGACGATGCGCATTCAAGCCACCAGCCTCCTCCTGCGAATGCCACAAAGACCACGGCGAAACTGAGTCGTCGCCCCGCGATGCCCGTCGGCAATCGATCAACGGCCGATAGCGGTGGCGGAGCATTGGGTTGGTTGCCATTCAAGACGATGCGTAATGAATTCGCGTGAAGTGAAGAGCTGCTTGATTTGAAAAAAACTGTCCATTTAAGCGCGCGAAAAGTGGCACGCCACTGAAGCGATCAGTCCTTTTTCGCGTGTAATGTTGACCGCGTCGAAATGCAGGATGCTTTCTGTGATTTTCTATTAAAACGTGTTGCCCATAAGGGCGGTACAGGTGCGGTACAGCTCCCGGCCCATCGCTAAATTTTGATATTTCGAGTTTTTGTGCCCAAACCAACCTACTAAGGGTACTTATTACGCATACCAATTTTTAGCCCAAAGCTCTAACCCTAGGGCTCACAACAGGCAAATTTAGATTTTGGCCGATTTTTGGTCAATTTTTGGTTTTTGTCAGAAAAACGATTTTTTAGGTTTTGGGGGTTTAAATCAAAAATCCAACTTTACCACGTTGTTCAGCGAATTTTCTGGGTATGTAACGTATTTTTCAGACCTTGCACTCAAAAGTCAGTTTGAGCCCGAAAGTCACAAGTTTCTCAACACAAATTCGCTCATAACCCTCAGGACCACAGGATCTGGAAAATTTCAGTGGTGCCAAAAGATAGCCCAGATTCTCCGCTACAACATGCCAAAAAATTGCCGGGGCAATAACTTCATAAGTTTGTGGCAAAACAACTTTTGTCGTCGACCCCCATGAAAAACGCGAAATATACAGTTTTTCAATCAATTGCGTTGAAAATGTGCGTAGAAATGCCAATAATAATACTGATACTAATGTTTTAGGATACGTAGAATCCAGTGGTAATAACTATTTACCACTAACTTGTTGCAAAAACACTTATTTTGCAGCTATTACAAGCATAATTACAGGGTGATCCAAAAGAACCAAAAAAAGGTGATACGAAAAGAATCAGCTCTAGCTCGCCAATGGGTTGATAGTTTAGGTAGAACTTTTAACCAGTTATCAAATATAACTTGTCATTTTTTTGTGTTAAATTTTCAGAAGAATTGGTCTACCTTTTAACGAATTCGAAACAAAATCATGAAAACGCGAAAAAAATTGAATTTTCGCGCTAATTATACAGTACGTTGCGCTTAGCGCACGTTCACCACCCAGCGCTCAAGGAGATGTTTCAGTTTTCTGCTGTGAATTTTTGTTGCTTTTCTTTCAGGATGCAGAGAGAACGATGCTGGAATTGTTTTTTGATATTTATGCTGGCACGTTTTCTCTGAAAACACTGTTTTTTTTGTTGCAGGAGCCAAGCCACCGGTTTTTTTCTAACTTTGATGCATTTTATAAAAAAATGAACTGGACCACTGAGCAGCGGGAGTTTTGTGTTTTTGCACACGAGCAAACGAAAAGCACAACAACAGTAATTTTATTTGGCAGCACCGACCCAGCTCCAAATGCCCGAACAATTTCGTTGTGGCACGCGAATTTCTGTGAAGTGTTTATCACAGAAAAACGAGCTCTTGTCGGCCAATATCGTCGTCATCAGCAGAAAATCAGCAAATTGTTTTTTTTTAAATAAACGAAAATTCACAGCTGAAAACGGAAACATCTTCTTGAGCGCTGGGTGGTGGAAATGCGCTAATTTGTGTAAATTAAAAAAAACATTTTACATCTGTTCTGAGCAGAACTGCTCACGCACACTCAGACTTGAAATGAAACATCAGAGCTGTCAATATTCTGCTGTAGTGAGTGATAGTTGCAACATACCTTAAAAATTGATCGAAAAACTCTCAAAGCCTTTTAATAGTGCTCCAATTTTCAGCTCGAAACATCTCAGCACAAGCCAGTGAGAGCATTTTGAAGTTGGAACTTTTTTTGCTTCACCTTGTATTTGTTTTTGTAAATGTTACTTTGTAAATCATTTTTTCGCGTTTTTACTATTTCGTTCCGCACTCATTATAGGGTGGACCAATTCGTCTGAAATTTTAACACAAAAACGAGAAAATGATGTGTGATAAAAATTTTAGCCCAAGTATCCACCCGTTGGCGAGCTAAGGCGGTTCTTATCGTGTAGTTTTTTGGATCATCCTGCATATACCAAGATACCCTTTTCACATAGTTTCTTTTTAATTTTTATTAGCAAGTAACCCGTGACTGCTGCACGAAATACAATTATTACTTTTGAATGGATATTGTCCTTTTGACCCGTGTTTACGACCCGACCCGGACTAAAAATGTAGTGGATTTTGATTTTTTACTGCTTCAACCGAAGCAAAAAACAATCAACAAACAAATCCAGCATTGTTCTCTCTGCATCCTGAAAGAAAAGCAACAAAATTTCACAGCAGAAAACTGAAACATCTCCTTGAGCGCTGGGCGGTGAACGTGCGCTAAGCGCAACGTACTGTAATTAGCGCAAAAATTCAGTTTTTTCGCGTTTTCATGATTTTGTTTCGCATTCGCTAAAAGGTAGACCAATTATTCTAAAAATTTAACACAAAAAAATGACAAGTTATATTTGATAACTGGTTAAAAATTCAACTTAAACTAATAACCCATTGGCGATCTAGAGCTGATTCTTATTGTGTAGTTCTTTTGGATCACCCTGTAATTATGCATGTAATAGTTGCAAAAATAAACGTTTTTGCAACAAGTTAGTGGTAAATAGTTATTACCATTAGATTCTACGTATCCGAAAACACTAGTATCAGTTTTATTATTAGCATTTCTACGCACATTTTCAACGCAATTGCTTGAAAAACTATATATTTCGCGTTTTTTATTGGGGGTCGACAACAAAAGTTGGTTTGCCACAAACTTATGAAGTTATTGCCCCGGCAAATTTTGTTTGCATGTTGTAGCGGAGAATCTGGGCTATCTTTTGGCACCAATCCTGTGGTCCTGAGGGTTATGAGCGAATTTGTGTTGAAAAACTTCTGACTTTCGGGCTCAAACTGACTTTTGAGTGCAAGGTCTGAAAAATACGGTACATACCTAGGAAAAAAACGCTGAACAATGTGGTAAAGTTGGATTTTTGATTTGAACCCCCCAAAACCCAAACAGATCGTTTTTCTGGCAAAAGTAAAAATTGACCAAAAATCGGCCAAAATCTAAATTTGACTGTAGTGAGCCCTAGGGTTAGAGTTTTGGGCTAAAAATTGGTATGCGTACCCTAGTAGGTTGGTTTGGGCATAAAAACTCGAAATATCAAAATTTAGCGATGGGCCGGGACCTGTACCGCCCTTATGGGCAACACGTTTTAATCTCATTTTCCAAGTATGCGATGGAAGCGCGTGTCGCATTGCAGCGTGCACAGCACAGTAAAAGCAACGACATTCATGCTGCTTTTCTCACATTCGTGCAGCATTCCCGTGTGCACCGACCAGTGCAGGTGAGTTCTACACACTGCCAGCACGAATGAACCGGGACGAGTGTCGCCAGGACAAGTGGACGTCGTCGCAGATGCCGCGAGTCACCAGTGGCAGTCCGCTGTTGTCCGCCTCTGACGATGCGGGCGCAGCCGGCAGCCCGGCTACAGTACAGAAGGTCTGTGGTGACGACACACTCTGGGGCACTGGCAGGGCTGTTGCGATGGTGGAATAATGGAAATTAGCTAACGCGAGTGTTTACATGCATCACCGAGCCTGAGCTCGGTTGTTTGGTGTGTTGCATGGCACGACAGCGCTTGTCTCTTGACACAGAGTGTTACTGTTATTTTACGTGAACAAACGTAAAATGTTACATCTTGCGTGTAACTCGCGTTCGTTAACAGAAACGGTCTGATTCGTATAGCGTGGTCCTGAACTGACCGTTACGAGCAATGTGTTTTTTTTTCAAAAGATCTTTTATTACTAAGTGCCCATAACTGTTTTTTGTCATTCAACAAAAGATTCGCGAGCACGAGAGAGTCATCCGGCAGCTTCGCAAGGATCGCCTTGAACTGGTGGATGAATGTAGTGCTGCCGCGAAACGAGACGAGGAAGCCATCATGCGGCTGACCGCTGAAAATCGAACGTGTGTTCACATTTTTTCCGTTATATGAAGAAGCAAGTTGTAACTTTTGCGGTGATTGGCGGTGGTTCAACCGGTCGCGACACGCATCAGGAACTCCGTCTGGATTTCCGAAAACAACGCTGAAAGCACGTTATCAATTTTGGACCAGTGTATTTGGTGTCATGCCACATTGTGACATCACATTTCATCCAGTGTTTCGTTGTGAATCTTATTTGTAAAAAATCGGATGGCAGTCACATGTGAACTTGACACACCCTTGCCCAAACAAAATGCAGAAAAAAACTGTTTTCGTTTTGCCATCGCAGCGTGAAGGAGAAGAACGAGCGGCTGCAGTCTCGTCTGCACTCGGCGCAGCTTCAGCTGCAAGCGCTGGAATGCGCCGAGAGCAAACTGGAGGCCAGAACTGCCGACGTGGATCAATTGCAGTCGTCGTTAACGGAAAAGAGGCAGCTGATTTCAAAGCTGCAAGAGGACAAAGAGCAGGAGGCGTTCAAATTCAGTACGGTTCGTTTTTCGTTTTAATTGCACAGTTTACTAATTGACTTTTGATGTACAGCCGATTTGAATAGTTGCATAACTTGCCTTGGTTGCTTGCATGACATTTGAACTGATGCGCTTATTGATTGCTTGCTGTCGGTTGTAGTACCAGCAGCAAGACGCAAGCTAAAACATGCGCTGGAATTGGGATAAATAGTTTTGAACATGTTGTTTTTGAGTTGACATTGTGTGCCGAATTCGAAATCACGCACACTACCGTAACGGCGGATGGCTCGTCAATGCGAGTGAATGTCAATTGCGTCAAGGTGCAGGCATCATTGTTTTTTCAACAATTTCAATATTTTCTGGCAACCTCGTTTTTACAGGAGATCGAGCGGCTTCAACGTGATCTGCAGCAACGTCAGACGACCATCAAGACGTTGAAAGATCAGCTGTACGAAAAGGCGTACGCTGAGGAGGTTGTTTGTGCGCTTATTTCTGCTAACATTTGTCACGATTTATCCGACTTTGTTTTTCGGTTCGTGTGCTTTTGTGCATCGATTTCACGCAGAATCGCAGAGAGCTCGGTTTTGTTGAGCTTGAGTAACAAAATGTAGTTGTCGTAAACTGACAAGAAACTGGCAATATTACAGGACAGCTTCAACGTCGGTCGATAATAGGTGATTGTTTATTTTGGAATTGTGATCGCATGCTGGTGTTGTGCTGTTGGAATTTTAAAGTGAACACGTTGTGTGTCTAATACGCGTTGCCGTTTCTTCAATCGACTACTATCGCAGCGACTACGGTCAGCTCAATGTTCTTCCAATCGTCCTACTGTCGCAACTTCAGGCGCTGCACGAGGTGCGCCACGAGAAGGAGCACGTCAGTCGTGAGCTCGAGCTGCTGCGCGACCAGCTCGCTGTCGACACGGACGCGTTGCGATGGCAGATCGACGTAAACGCGCAGCGATACACGGACGAGGTTGGCATGGGGATGGGCATGGGGCATGACCCAGGGGGCACGCTCGGTGCCAGCCGGCTCTGAGTTGGTGCACCTGCGTTCGGAGGCAGCCGCACTCGGAGATGGCGCCAAAAAAGGTGTATTTTTACGAAATGATTAAAAAAGTGCTGAAGATTAAAGCCAGTGTCAGTCACCAGAAGCGCGCTTCTTCGCAAGCTTTGCTGACATTTTTATGCTGCCTGATTGGTTGTTTTGTTTTATGAACAACTTCTTTATTGAATCGACGAGATGACAAGATTTTTTTAAAGATTCATTGTTATTTTTGTGTCAGCTCGCCAGAAAGGACGAACTGTACGTGATGGAGGCGAGGGCGACTGTCGAGCTGCGCGGGCAGCTGCAACGGGTCACGGACGACCGAGACACCGCCAATGCGGTACGAGTATAAAACTGGAAAATGTGCAAGTTTGTGTATCTGATTGGCTGCGTCGAGTTGCGCTGGACGAATCAGTTAGCCCAATACAAAAGCAGCCAATCATCTTATTGCCTATCTATGTTTGTTCAACAGTTTCCGTATCGTAAGTCATGTTTTTTGCAGAGTCTGGAGAAAGTGCGCCATGAACTTGAGAAGCAGAAGGCGGCTGCACTCGGCGAAACCGAGAAACACCAGGCGCAAGTGTACGAGCTCGTCAGGAAAACCGCCGAACTGAAGAGCGACCTCTCGCAAATGGTCGGTTGTTGATTGAGTGGTTTGAATTTGGTTGGTGGCTTTCGATTGCAAGTGAACAGTGTTCATTGGTGTATTACAATGATGAGCACGATACGACGATAGAATAGTTGCGAGTGGCACCTATTCACCTAACATGTATTTACACCTATTCATTCTTTGTTTTTGTTACGGTCTAATGATTTAGACAATCGGCACTTTCCAAGTGTTGGAAAACCGTTCTTACGATGCAAAATGATTTTGTGTTGCCGGTAACCGTGTTCAGTTTGTAACCGTGTTTTTGTTTACAATTACAACATCCACTTTTGCTACTTTCCAGGAGCAACGCCTCGCATCACTGCAGGCGACCAACAGCGAGCTCCAGAACAAGAACGATCTGATGGCGATAAAGGTAGTGGCTATTTGTTCTAGGTTCTGGTTGTGGCTTGGTCGGTTGATTAGTTGTTCAGAAAGCCAAAGCGTTGGCTGCCTCGGTTCGATGAGTAATTGTGGAGAGTCCGAGATGCAGAGCAAAACCAAAGCAACTCAAATAGCCAGCAGTGTTTTCGTGAATAAGCTATTGCGCAAGTGGTTCAAGAGGGGCACATCACTGATGAGGCCAGCCCTCTTCTGCATACCACTCGGTTGCTTTGCAGCTGTGCGAGCAAGCGCACGTCGCCTCAGTCGCTAGCGAGCGAGCG
Source organism: Theristus sp. LFF4_11 (assembly GCA_030248135.1). Taxonomy (NCBI): domain Eukaryota; kingdom Metazoa; phylum Nematoda; class Chromadorea; order Monhysterida; family Xyalidae; genus Theristus; species Theristus sp. LFF4_11. The sequence continues at coordinate 108,514 of JASANC010001836.1, read as the reverse complement.
TCCACGTGCGAGTCACGTGTGCAGTCGCAAATCAAAGCGCTGCAAGAAGAACGCCATCTCGGTGTACAGCGCATCGCCGCACTGCAACTGCAAGTGCGCAGCGTCATGCAAGAGGTGTGACTCACTCTGGCTTGCATTCGTGCTTGCCTCCTCATTCTGATATTTTTCGGCACATATTGTCCGAAAGACGTGTTTTCTTGTACGTTTTTACTCGCAGCGAGCGGCGATAGCGACCAGCGAGGCTGAGCTGCGCATGGAGACTGACGATGTGAAGCGCCAAGTGGACAATCTCAAGGCGCAGTTGTGGGCCGCTGAGACGCGCTGCAAAGAGACGCAAGAGCAGCTGCAACGCACGCAGACTGACGCTCTGAAACAGGTCGGTGCATTCGCTTGGCACCGCAGCACTCGCCTTCACTGCTGCACAGAGTGCACCGCTTGCGACCATCACCCCGCCACCACCACGCTCTCCACCTTTCAACTCAACTTGCAAACATGCAGCTCCAAATTCACACCTCATCACGCGCTTCTTTACCGTGTCACCACACCAGATTCGTTGTCATAGACAGTGCCTGCCCTAGTAGTGCGTGTCGCAATCAGACCACCAGACAGTGATCATGGGGGCACGTTGACGTTGTCTATGTTTTCCTCAGCCTGTTTGTTGTTTTAGTTTAGATTTCGAATGCGCCCGCTTTCATCGTGATTGTGAAAATCGGCTTCTTTCTTTCTTACTAGTAACAGTTCAGCAGTTTTTTGCCGATTGCAGCAACACACCCATGAGCGTGAGTTGGCCGAGCGAGACGAGAAAATTGACGAGATGCAGCAGCAGCTGGCGTCGGTCACGGACGAACGCAACCAAGTGGAGTTTGAGAAAGACGACGTTAGTGTCTGTCGGTGTGCATATTCTCGCGTCTAGGCTGACGGCGCTCTTGACTTTCTGAGTTTTCATATATCCCTCCAAGAAAAATGAATTTTAGAAATCCTGCGTGCTTGATTTACAGTCGAACTCTAAATTATAGGGAATCAGCTGATTGTTTGTAATGGGATTACGGTAAGCATGCTTTCTGTGCAGACATTGCTATGGGGGCGGAGTTTTGTTTGCGCAGAAAGCATGCAATGCCGTGATGGCGACCAGTCAGCTGATTGCTTATAATTTCGAGTTTGCCTGTGCGTGTTCGTGTATTCCTGTGAACGCACGTGTTCACTTGCGCATCGTCCGTATTGTGTGCAGCTGTCAGCGGCAGCGACACTGGCGTGCGCCGATGAGCAACACGCCGAGACACGCGAGCTGCGTGCGCGCAACGCGCTGCTCGTGGCGGCCGTGCGTCGGCTGGCTGCTGCCATCCGCGAACACTTGCAGGTTGCTTGGTGCTTGTGGCTGTTGGCACCGATGTGCCGTCGTCAGCTTTGTTCTGTGTGACTCGCTCGGACACTGGTGCACTGCACTGCGTTGCTCTTTGTTGATGCCGCTTTTATGGCACTAGACATGCAAGAGAGCGTTTCCATGGGTAGAGAGAAAATTCCTGGTCAGCTCCGTGAGCGTTCAAGCGGACGCCTGCATGGAGAACGTCGCGTGTCCGGATTCGGTGCAAGCACCAGTGTTTACCCGTGGTGCTGTGCTGTTTCTCGAACGCGCCAAGCCTAAATGGCACTACTTGCATTTTCTGTCGCACATGATTCCAACATGGCCGACATCACGTGGCAAGCAGCGTTTTCCTTCTGTGCACACAGGCCATCAGCACCACCGGCCACGATGTCAACGGCGACGACCACCTGGTCGAACTCGATTTGCTTTCTGCGGAACAGTTCGAGGAGGCGCTCGAATCGACCGGTGCCGCGTCGGTCGATCTGCTCGAGCAGTGCGCCTTACGATTTCTCGAGTTGACGGTTTGTGCGCTTTCGGTAGTTTTTTTTTCAAAGCGTACAGATAGACGTTTCTAAAAAGCAAAGACAAACACGGCAGAGAACGGATGGAAAACTTTCTCGATCATTTTCGGTTTGTCACTTTCGTTAATGCTATGCACCTGACCTATGTAATAAGCGGCGACTTGCCTTGTCAAATCTTGCCATTATCGGCCAATCAATGAAACCGATTATGGATGCCAAATGGATCATTTGTCAACCAACCAACCAGCTAAGATGCGGCTGTCATTGGACAGCGGTGGATGAAGCCATTCTCTGCGGAAAGCATGAAACTCCGATAAAACCACGTAAACTGCATGTGATGACAAAGAACAGAGACCGATTTCTGGTGAGCTTTGTTTCGCTTTCAGCAGCAACGCCAAGAGCACGGGCACGAGCTGCAGATGACTCCGCTGCGTCATGAGCTCGATCAGCAGCACGTCACTGTGCACGACGCGTTCGAGACAATCGAGCTCAACAGCAACGCGGTATGGCAATGGCATGTTCGGTGTGGAGTGTGTGCACCAGCAGCTGGCAGTCTGACCGGCTCACTCACTTCTTGTTGATTTTGTATCTTGCACACACACAACTGAGACCTTACCGAACTTGCCGGCTGAGTGGCTGAGTGGATAGCACTTGGGACTTCTGATCGGAAGGCCCCGGTTCGAGTCCGCTCGTGACCACTCGGCTGCCCCGGGTTGCGTGGGGCTTAATGGTTCGGCAGCATAAACGTCGGCTTTCTTGATTCACAAGATTGCTGTTCCGGTGGCGAGGAACTTAGTGACATCGCGCCCATGCATACCAGCGCAGCTTGCCCAACGCCCACTTCTATAGCAGAAAAACTGCTTCCAACGTCGCAGCCCATGTGGTGGACAATAAAAAATTGCGACACTGCCTTTCCCCAAGGGCGTTGGGTAAGGATAAAAAGGGGGCAACAAACAACAACAACAACAACAACAAACAACAACAACCTTACCGAACTTCTACTAGCGTTCAAAAGAACGTGGAACCACACAGTGAAATGAACGATAAGAAAGATTTGAATGATCGTTCGTAGCTCTGCAATATTCTGCAGTCGACCGTGTCCATGAGCGCTCATCAGCAGTGTCGTGTCAGCAGACACCAGCAAACGGCGCGCGATGCTGCGACGGCGGAGAAGGTTGGCAGAGTTGTGCTATAAAGTGTTGTCGGGGTGTGTGCTGTGCAAACTGCGGTTGCTCCGAGCGTTTAGTGTTCCAATTTTCAGCTTGAAACACCTCAGCACAAGCTAGTGAGAGCATTTTAGATTTGGAACCTTTTTTGGCCCACCCTGTACACCAGTGTAGGAGTGAATGTCAAGTTTTGAGGAACCGCTCCGTGGTGTGTTGCTCAGTGGTCAGTTTTATAAAAGTGAGTAGTGTCTGAAAAGTGAGGAGTTTTACTCCAGGGAGTTCGGAAAGTTGAACCGCAACGAATTCCGGTTGAAGAATTGAACCTGGAGTTCCTTTTTGATCGAGTTTTCATATTGGTCTGCTATTTTTGCCAAAATCAGCACTGAATTGTTTTATTCTGCCGGATCATAATTTTATAATTTTCAAATTCCATAATTTTATTTAGAAATCGTCAAGTTGTGACTTTTGGAACACCGTGGAGTAAAACACCTCACTTTTCAGACACTATTCACTTTTATAAAACTCAGCACAGGTGTTCAACGTAGCACCCGCACCTGATTCCAACAACAATGAAAGCATTCCGTTGTCTGCACAGGAGCAACGGTTGCACTCGGTGCAGAGCGCACTCGATGCGTTGCTCAGTCGGCCGCCACAGTCGCGCCAGAGTCATACCGGCACACAATCGACGGCCGTCCAGCGTTCCCCTGCTGTACTGGGGCTGACGAAGACGTTCCCGACACCTCGTGGCCGATTCAAGCGGTCGACGTCGTCGCGCGGCACCGGCGGCAGCGGCTACCGACGGAACACTGACCAGCAGCAGCACGCCAACAAACCACAACAACAACAACAACAACAACAACAACAACAACAACAACAACAACAACAACAACAACAACAACAACAACAACAACAACAACAACAACAACAACAACAACAACAACAACAGAGGCGCCCGAGGCACACCACGACCACCGAGCACCAGCAGGCGCACGTCTCGAGGCCGTGTTCGTCTGCTTGCTTATGTATGCGCCACGTGTTGTTGTGTGCAACTTGAACATGAACAATATGTGCGTTCTGGCATTTTGAATGCGGCACGCTGGTCGGCTGCACCGAGCTGCTTTAGCCAAGCACCTGATTGCCTGGCTTTCTCACACCACTGTTGATTTGGTTTTTCAGTGTCAAGCAACGATCTGACGCTTTGACGAACGGATCGTTTTTTTGTGAAAATTTTCCTATTTGTTCACAGTGGATAGTGGCATTATGCGCATTCAGTTTGTACGCACATCGTTTATTGTGCACGTGCATTTCATTGTGTTTTATTGCAGCGTCCGCAGCGAGTGGCCGTTTGCCATCGGACGTGGTGCCATCGAACAGCGCAGAGTTTTGCGCGTGTGTGTGTCGCCCAGTCAGTGCACACAATGCACACACACACGTCGAGCGCAATCGTGAGCACGCGAGCACGTGCGCAGTGCACAGTGCCAGTGCGCAGCCATCGGCCTCTGGCGACACGCGCGGCCGCATGACCGAACTCCGCGGACGCAACAAACAGCAGCCGCCACACCTGCGCAGTCATCACGGCTGATTGCGCAGTGCAGCTGATCGTGATCGGCGGCATTGTTTCATACTGATATTTTGATTTTTATATATTTTTATTTATTCACTGGTTTGATACTTGCTTGCTTGTTTTTGCTTTTACTTGTTCTTGTTCTTTTTTTACTGTTTTTTTTTACTGTTACAAGTTCTTGCTTGTTCTTTTTTACTGTTTTTCTACTGTTACAAGTTCTTGCTTGTTCTTTTTTACTGTTTTTCTACTGTTACAAGTTCTTGCTTGTTCTTTTTTTACTGTTTTTCTACTGTTACAAGTTCTTGCTATTACGAACTTGGTTTTTATACCACACGAACGTTTACTACTGCTATAACTAGTCAAAACTTTTGTTACGGTTACTTCTGCCATAACTAGTCAAAACTGTTGTGCTTTTCAAAACCTGTGTGTTTTTATAAAATCAAAACTGTTGAACCTGTGTGTTTTTACAAAATTGCTTGACTGTATCAGTCGGTTCTGGTCTTTAAAAAAGATCAGATAAATGATGATGATCATCGATGATCTTCCTAGTTTTTTTCTTAACTTTTTCTTCTCATTGTAATTCTGTCAAGTAACTTTTTGACGACCACGAAGGTAAAAGTAGGATCGACACGAGTACCGTACTCTCTGCATGACACAGTGAGCCATCCGTCTGAATGGTGAAACATCATCGTTTTCTGTGGATCTCCCCCATAACGGCCTGAGATATTCGCTAAGTTAAGCGGCATTCATACAATGTTTTTTAAACACGCGCGGCTATTAAACACTGCAAAACGCGTTCGCGTTGTTTCATTAGCGCCCCCAACAGGTGAATGATAGCTATGCGATTTTTACGCATTCGCAAGGCGCATGCAGCTATGGGGCTGCTACGCAACAACACGTGTTCGCAAAGTTCATCAGCGCACCCAACAACTGCTCCGTAGCTATGCGGCTTTTTATGCATTCGGAACGTGCTTCTAGCTGCAGCACAGCTGCACAGTGCGTGCGCGTTCTAGAGAAATTATTTACGCGCCGTCAAACTAATCATGCGGATGCGCGAGCGAGCGAAGCGAGCGGAAAGCGCATCACGCATTATATGGCTGAATATGGACCTGCGCGCGTTTTCAAAATTTAGTCGCTGTCCTGCAGCAACGAACATACATGCTGCAAACTTGATACTGTGCACACGAAGAGACCTGCCAAAGTTGCAAACTGTGCCGAAGAAAAATTCCCGCCAGACTTCTTTACGTATAACTTTATAGATCTGGAAGTAAAAAAGCGCACAGCTGGTGAAGCAAATGAGCAGGTGTTGTTGATCAAAACACCCAGTGTTGCCGTGAAACATCACTATGACGCTGGGCATGTGTGACAAGTGTTCTGCATTGCACGGCAGTGGCACGGAATGGCCATCAGATGCCAACAGCTTTTTCAGTGTTCAGAATTTAGATTTTTAGCTTCAGAAAATCAGAAAAACTATACTCCGGAGTCCGGATGGACATCCAAGCTTTTGCGATACTCAAAAACTTCATTGAATTCAAAATGTTGTCCAAGTCCAAATGCAGTCTGTAAGATTTTTGACAAACAAACTACTTTTCCAAGGCATTTTCAAAGAAGTTTTAAAGGTTTAACTATCCAAAAAACGGAGCAAGAATAGCATTCTCAGAGCATATTATATTTTTTTGCTTTTTTAAATTTAAAGTCATTGTTTTTCAATTGTTTTTTCAATTTTTTTTCACAAAAAAAAACTTTTAGGCGTTGAGTTGAGTTTTGCGTTTCGTGCTCTGTTCGGTATGATCGATCAGTCCAGTCCGCGAACATCTGATTATTTTCTTGTATTCGGTCAACCATGATGCCAGAATCGGGTGACGACAAAAGATTCACAGAAATTCACCGAACTTTTTATGTGTGCCATATGTCAAAGACGGGTGGCTCAGCAGTGAGCTGTTCGTTCAGTTTGACCGAGGGCGCTCGATGCAATTGCTCGTGCACCCGTTGGTTGTTTTCGCTAGCTGAAAAACGTTCGTGCAACGGTGCAACACTAACCAGAATCTGATCATGTGTGTGCCAAGTTTTACTGGACAAATACAACAAATATTTCAGTGAGGGAAGAACTGAAGCTGGTGCTCATTTCAAAATGATTTCGTTTGCCAGGGGCGCCATGGCCTGCGCGCTGACACAAAGCAAAAACTCTTCTTGTCTAATTGAGTAAAAAATCGACTCAGTCAAATACTCTGGAATAGGCGTTTAGGTGCTTCAAAAACAAACCATATTTGCGGTCAAGAAACAGAAAACACCAAATTCAAAAACAACTCTCCAGAAAGTGCTCGTATTTGTGTGCGCGTTGTCAATTGTGTCGCCATTGGTGCGCTGCATTGTTTTCCCACTGCTGCTCAATGCAGATTTTTTCCCATCCAAACCAGAACAATGGTATTAATGCTTCACATGGAATGCTAGCGGGACAGGTGATCATTTTTGCAAATGTGCGCGTATGCGAAGCACAGCAATGCGGCAGCTAAAAACACTTTTTGAATGCACAAAACGTGCAACTACGCGGCGCCTCTGCGGGCAATAATTGCACAAATCGCATTCGGTAAATCACGCAGCTACCCCCACAGCTACTGGGGCTTACGAATTCGTTTGCATCATTAGCGCACGCAACAGGTGCTGCGTAGCTCTGCGGCGTTTTACGCGTTCGCAAAAGCATAGTTTCGTTGCTCGCTGGGCAGCTATTAATTCAAACTGTATGAATGCGCCTTTATTTGTAAGCTGTATTTATGTGGCTGCACAGTATTTATAGCTTGTGTGATGTGTCAACGTTTCAGCAGAGTTCTTTCTATTCGTTGAAAGTTTCAGCACTTGGCATGGGAATTACAACCTCAACATGGAAATTCTTTGTTTCTTTGATTACACACAACAGAAGCTGTGACCGACGAAAACAACTAGTCACTGTTTCGGTTCAGGTTCAGTGGTGAAACCACAGTCGCAAAAGGAAAGGTGACAGAGCATTCTTATCAGTTTTATGTAGGCATTTTTTGCGGTGGAGACGCAAAAAATAGCTGCCCCAAAATGTTCTGATTGACATACCTTCAATTTGAAAAGTTCCATTTTTATCAGCAAACTGATGTCTTGCTTTGAAAAAGTGTCCAGACAATGATACAACTTTATCACACGGCGTCTCAACAAAATACGCTTTTTATTCCACATGTTAAATTTCAGATTTGATGACACCTTTTTACCGGCTGAGACAAAAAAACTCGTGTACTATATTGCACGAAGAAGTTTTTCCGTGTTTTCGAACTTGTAATTCTTATCACTTTTTGTTGTTTTTTTGTCTAAATGGTCCATTTTGTCCCGACAGTAGTTGCAAAGGAACGACAAAGACGGAAAACCTTGAATTAAAACACGCAATCATGCAAACTGTGATAGCTTGCATGTTCGTTCGGTTCTGAAACCACCAGAGTTTAAACAAAAAGTTTAAAAAATAAAATAAAATAATTCGTCGCAATGCTCGCTTCTGAGCCTGGTGTGAGCTTGCATGATAACAGAAAACAGGAAAATGTGCATATCATCAGGCCACACACTGGGCTAATGGGCTGCACTTCAACGCAATCGGAGTCCAACTGCCAAATCTGCTATTCTCACATTTTTTAGCAAACTCAGCTGGATTATCACGGTAAGTCGCTTGTTTTCATTATCAGCTTGCTTTGCAAAAAATCCCAAAACTGCTGAAATCGAAACTGACGAAATAGACACTTTTAATCAAAACTTATTTGTTATGATCGATGAAAAATCAATACGTAGCTCTGGTCCATGGACCGTATCTTCATTATAACACACGTCATACTTTTATCCCCTCATATAAGCTTATCCATCCTCGCGGTTGCCAACCAACGGTCCAATGACAAAGCTTTTTTGATAGTTTGTAGCTAGATCGAACCGAAAATCAAAATTATTACCGCCACTGAAAGCTATTCAGCATGAAGCTTGCAATTTTGCCGTGTTTTTTTGCATTCAGAGATTGCGTTTTGTCTGGGTTCGGCTAACGGCATGTTTGTGAGAAAAAGTAATACCAAATTGATCTATCGAGCGAGACCAAATAAAAGCAGTGTTGTTGGAAAGTGTTTCGCAGACATGAAAACGTACAATTGTATCCACAGGTATATTTTGCACCGATTCTGCTTGGAAATTTTTCATTTGCTTGCTTCCAGAATCTGTCAAGTTTCCAAAAAAATCTTCTGAAAAAACAAAATGTACCTGAAAATCCTCTGACAACAACATGGATTACTCTGAGTTGAAGCCCCGTAAAGTGCCATGGAGCACCTACTACAAAGCGATGTGCCCGTGCCCAATGGTCGTACCCGCTGCGCTGCTGATTCTGCTTCCCTTGTATGCGCTTGTCGTGTACATCGTATTGATTCGAATTCCCTACAATGTGCCGGACTACCTGGATGGGTCGACGCGAACGGGCGAATTCGTCGTTTGGGTCACTCCGGTGACGACAGAAACAAAGCGGGACAATGAGACGCAAATGCGTACGGCGTTGAAACGCTTGGCACAGGCACTGACACGCGGACGTTTGCTGCCGGGCAGGCCGAAACTGTGGGTCGTTGTGGAGGAGGGCGACAAGTTCAGGTGAACACGACAGTGGGCATCTGCTGATATTGAGCAACTGTTGCTGACTGCTAGCGATTGAACGCATTATAAACGTGATTTGCGTCTTGTAGTATGTATCTGGCGGATTATTGGCCCCGTTGCGCTGATTAGCAGCAGAGTACGCCAGTTGCATTCCGTCTTTACTGTCCCTGAAACGCCGCTTTTGCACGTCGAATGTGTACCCTCCCTTCCTTTACAGCAACCCAGTTCGCGAAGTGCTCGACAACCCCGAGCTGAACACCCTGCCCTATCTGCACCTTCTCGCCAACCCTGCGGAGTACGTCGACAAAGGAGCAACCGGCACGTGGCTCTGTTGGTTGAGGGCTATCGACAGACTGAGAGAGCAATTCACACAGGTGCGAATCGAATTTGGGATAACACTTTTGTCTGCGTAACTGGAAATAAAGAAATTGAAAGCTTACAAATTTTGCAATTATGTGTGCTCAATTGAGTATTCTGATTTTACTTCTGACCCTGAGTGCTGAGTGCCGAAATCCATTAATCCATGCCATTTCAAAGACAATTCCAAAATCTATTCCATGCCAAATGTATAACGCAGCCATGCTAGCTAAAGTTTGCATGGTGCTCCGCTTATTTTTTTCTGCGTTTTTTTAATTTTTGGAATGCAATGGATTTTTTTGAACATTTTTAATATGTTTGTGAAAAATTCTCTATCCAAATTAATTTGTTTATTTTAGGAAATGTTCGGCACCCTCCCATTGGGTGGAGTGGTTCTGTTGACTCACGAAATCCTAAACGAGGACCATTCAGGCTATCTGCCTGGCCTTCGCGTGACAAAAAGGACCCCAATGCTTTCTCATGTCGGCAATCTTGGTGTCATTTTGCACACCAGGACCGTAACGCTGCTAGCGGACGAGCGGCCACTCTATGAGCAGCTGCGTAGCGCTAGCGCAACCGCGGAGGGCGTTGCATGAGTGCACAATCAACGGGTTCGACTCCCGCTGCAATGATATCATGTTCTCATATTTTTATTCTGTGGTGTTTGAGCTGTGATAATGTTTTGTAGTCTCTGGACCAAAGAATTTGCTGCGATAATAAAAATAAACGGTAAGAAGCCTTTTTTCTCCGAAACACAAAAACATCTGAAGCAATTTTGAAAAATATTGAAGTCTGTGGTGTGGTCTGTTCCCAGTTTTGTCAGGTGTTGCTCGTTTCAGTTTAAGGCAGCTGTTTTTTTTAACAACTTCACGAAATTTGAGCAAGTCGAAACTTTCGTCACATTATATAAAAACACGTTAAAGTTGAGCAGTCGAAATGACTAGAAGTTGCATATGCTAATTCGCTTTCCAGACGTTCATTTGATGATTGAAAACTGCAAAATTTTGAAAAAGCTCTGATTAGACTCGATAACGCACCTCACTGACAGTGCATTAGCAAGAAACAAAGCTGCGTTGTAAAAAATAACAATAAATTCAAACAGATTGCACTGCAGTTTATGCAAATTTACTTTGTAGTTTTGTGTGCGGTGCCAAAAATTTTTGCAGACAGACAAAAACAGGTTTCGGTTTCAGCCACTTTCACTTTCAGCTTTTTGTAACTCCACCGCGTTGTTTGCTGCTTTAGTCCGCTGTTGTGTTGTTTGACGTAAATTTTCTCGCTGAAGAAGGTCTTGACAAACTTGTCTTTTCGTTGTGTTTGTGCTTCAAATTCGTCGTTCAAATTTTGGCAAACTGATTGGCTGCACGTTCGCCGCTGTTTCACGGATCAGAAATGAAAATGCAACCTTGCAGGTGATCCCCATTCGTTCACACACTTCACTTAGCCTTTTGCCCCCCCCCCCCCCACTCTTCACCACTCTGAAACGCGAGTTGTGCTGAACAGAACTAAAGGCGCCAAAATGATCAGCGTTTGCGAAAAATTCAAAACATTCTGCTCGCCCCTGTGGTGCTGCACTATTTATTTTCATGCGTTTTTTTTCAGTTGTGGAAACAACTATAAATGCAATATATTTGTTTGTCAGTGCATGTCTCATCTTGCATGTTTGTGATGCGTAGATGTGTGACTTCTTCAGAAAGTGTCATGAGTCATTTTTTGGTGTCGTCAGATTATTCTTTCCGCAACCAATCAATTAGTCATAACATCAATCGATTTTCAGCACAAATAAACTTGAATATATCCAGATAAAATTCATAATTTTGAACGTGAATTCGAAAGTCATGGCTCGATTCTGGCCTCTGGCAGGCTATCGAGATTTTTCTGATTGGCTCATTTCGGTCGCCACACCACTACTGCTGCTGATTGCCGTTGCAATTTTGCTACTCTTTTCAGTTGTCAGACAGGTAAGACAAAAAAAAGTTCAGAAAGTATTTTTGGGCTTTGGATAACATGACAACTCGAATACCCACACGGTCGAAAATGTTTGTTACTTTTTCTTGATCGAATGCTTGATTGCAAAACTTTGCTCAATGTTTGCAAAAATTCATAAACTGATGAACTGAAAACGTCTGAACGACAACATTATTTACAGAAATGGTTCGTTCGTTTGCTGATTTTAAGTTTCAAATTGAAAACCGTGAAAACAATCGCAATGCAGCCTTTGTCCTGCGCTGTGCCACCTGAGTTCTCCCACGAAATGACCCGGTACACCCTGGAGACGTGCGAAGCGACTGCAAGATACTTCGTGTTGAGGGAGGACTTCACCCCGAGCAATCAACAACAAGAAAACGAGCAAACGCAACTGTTGCCAGTGTTGCTTGCCTTGGCTGTTCTGCTATACATGCCGCATCTGCTCTGGGTTATGTTTGCCGCCGGTTGTAGTGAGTTTTTATTCTTTTGAAATTCTTGAAAACTGTGTTTTGTTATTCGGTTTATCTCTGTTATCGGAACGAAAACGAACAACAAGAATGAAAAGTGCATGGTGGTATATACAGGGTGGGCCAAAAAAGGTTCCATTTTCAAACTGCTGTCACTGGCTGGTGTTTCAATATTATGAGCTGAAATTTTCAGCATTGATAAAACATGTGATGCCATTTTTCTGACAAAATTTTTATCCAGTTTGGTCAAGCAGATTCAGTTTTACAGCACAATGTTTAAAATTCCCAAATTTTCAAAAAAAAACGGATTTTTAACCAAGAATTTCACAACGAATCATTGCTCATAGACATCCAAATCATCATCAAAGCTCTCGTCCGGCAACGGCTGGATTAATTTTACGCGAAACTGGCGAGTCACTGCAGAAAAACTTTCAGATTGCTCCCACCAGATAGCACACCAGACCCGTTGTTCTGCTGTCCACTTAACCATGACGAAACTGCAGAAAACTGAAACAGAAACACTGTTTTTATTCAAACCGCAGAAAAACTTTTCAAAAGAAACAAATTAACAGACAGAGCAGCAACACACAAAACAAAAAGTCAACTGAACAATTCTTTCTGTCGCAGTCGCATGGCTGCTGACTCGAGTCCGTTGTAAAACATCAGAATTTCGCTCGAGCTGCTCAAATGCAATTCAAGTGTGAGACCTTTCCACTCTGAGCGCATGATTTTAACTATCAATACCCCGGGTATCCAAGAAGACCCATTTGTCACAGTTTCAAAATTGAATCACGCATCTTGATACTAATTTTTTCTTGCACTCATTTCAGTCAATTTGTTGATTTTTCGAGCTTTTTAGAAAATCTGCCACAGTGAGCGCTAGGAATTACTATATATTGGAAAAAAATTTTTGTCAGTAAATTGGCATCACATGTTTTATCAGTGCTGAAAATTTCAGCTCATAATATTAAAACACCAGCCAGTGACAGCAGTTTGAAAATGGAACCTTTTTTTTGGCCCACCCTGTACACCGAGAACATGGAAGGGTGGCACTTACAGATGTGGTGGTAAAGATCAAATGATCAAGCAAAAAGGTCAATTAGTTGCAGAAAGAATCAAAGTCCGACTTTGACGAGTCCGATTTCGACGACCAACTTCAATCTTCAAGTGTCTAACTTTTTCGCAGAACTTGACATCGAGTCAATTCTGGCCGAGTTGGCGGCGGCGCCATCGTCTGCAGCACATGAGCCATCAAAGTTTACCACGGTGGCGTGCTATCTGCGCCAGGCGGGTGGCGGTTGTCCGAGTTTAACGATCGCAAGATGCTTCACTAAATTGTTGCATTTATTGAACGCAATCATTTTGTTCGTTCGACTCGCAACGCTGACCGACCACCACATCATTGGGGTTCGTGACAACAAAATGCTCTAAACTTTGTTCCCTGTTCCTGAAACTCACAAATTTCCGAGATTCAAAATGATTCGAAATGTTATTGAGCTTCTTTTTTTAATTTGTGTGCTCGATAGGATGTGTCTACCGTTCAACACCATCGAAAAGTGCTTCAAACGCTTTTCATTCCAGTTTTCTTATGACGAGAGCAACGTTGCTAGCACCGGTTATCAGCAGTTCCCGACCGTTTTCCTGTGCGATTTCTCAGTGCGATTAGTTGGCGTCACGCAGCGGCACACGGTGCACTGCACGTCACCATTGAATCGGCTCAGCATTCTGGTTACTTCATTTTGTTTATTGTTCAGTTAGTTTCATTCAATGCTGCTTAAAAACTTGTTTCTGTCCAAAGAAGAACATTAAAAACTTCAAACAAAAGCCGCATTTTTCATTCAGATTCTCCAGCTTTTCTTTGTCTGGTCGATTGTGCTGCTGCTGTCGGCTGTCATCAGTTTTGTTTACGTGCTCGTCACCACAATCTGCACTCGAAACGCATTTGCCGAACGTCTTGCAAGCATCGCGCCGCGTCAGGTGAACTCAAAATGCATTTTTGCTTTTATTAATTCTGGATTTTTTAGTTTATACTGATCTGAATTCACCGCTGGAGAACGGACTCCATTTATTGCGCAATACGTTTCGCAACTTGTCTATACTACACTATTTTGTTCAGTACTCAATTGTAAGACTACCGTATATACACAGTTCTGATGCAAATTTTGATATTTTACCATTCAAGATTGCTAATACCTTATTAACTGCAACGTTACCAAAGTACCGTATTACCCCCCTTAAACCCCCCCCCCCACCATTAATCCCCCTCCCCCACCAATGAACCCCCACCCCCACGACAATTTTCCGAATAATCCCCCCCCCCCCAAATAACCCCCCATGGGGGATTATTGGAAACCTGTTTGAAACACATACCCAGCGAATTCAGTGGCTGGTTGCAGTGAAAATAAAGAAATTGTGCTACCAAAGGCCCTAAATGGATGAGTTGATGGTAATTTCATTACAAAAGGCTGTTACAAAAGAAAATGTTTCTGCGACTTTCTTGCCTGCCATGCAAGGTATTTTTGCCATTTTTCAGTAAACCCCCCACCCCTAGAATTTGTTTGTAAGTAACCCCCCCCCCCCCCACCAATAATCCCCCCCCCACCAATAAACCACCACCCCTAAAAATCGCTGACGTATTAATCCCCCATGGGGGTTTATTGGAGGTAATACGGTATGTTTTTTAAACCTGTCACTTTTTATCGCAAACTACAGAGCACGCGAAACTTTGAAATAAAAATAAGAACGAATGTATCGGGTTTGGTTGAAATTGAAAGCCCAATTTGTGACTAAATTCCTATCCCGTTTTTTCTCTCGTGAGCTGTGTTCGGCAAAAAATGACAGGTTTAAACGTTCATACTGTACCAAAAGGACTCTCCGCTACTTTCACCTGACTCAAACGCTTGCACTTTTAGGGTCAATACGAACGTGCTTACCTAGCTCAATCGTTGTCCCTGGACGCTCACACAGCGCTGCGGGCGATTTGCAGTGACTTGGGCAAACTGACCGGCGCTAAAGTGCTGATGCACATGCAGTCGATTGATGGAATCATTGAAAATGCAACACTATTGAGCCCTGAACCATCTGCCCCAGCTACGGTGCTACCAGCTTATCAACATCTCCCGAAAAAAGAACCATGATTTTATAGGTTATAGCTTTGAGGCTGACAACATTTTTGTTGGTTGGAACCATTTTTATTGTTGTTGCAATTTGGTAGCTCCCCAAAATCACGCAAAATGCTTGTTCTGAGCTACCAGATTGTGCACGCGATGCGGTCACACTTTATTCTGTGTGAGAATTCTTGGTGTGATTTAGTGTTTTTAACGGTTTGTTGTTTTTCGTTACACGCAGAAAAAAATTGCATCCTGAGACTTCCACAGCATCATGCGGGAGTGTATTGACTAGAATTTTTATTTTTTATAATTATTTTAATTATACTATTATAATTATTATAATTATAATTATAATTATTAGAATTTGACTAGAATTGTTTTAGTGTAACACTACATGGACCATAAAGCCAATTTCATGCCTGAAAATGGTGAAAACTTGGTAGAATACCGTGCTTCAAGGGGTACGGAAGTCAAGCTATAATTACGGTATCTAAATGAAAGTTGTTTGCCTGATCAAGAGTAATTGACTGATACAAATTTGATTCATTTGGAACAACTAAAACACTACAGGGATCAAAAATGTCACTTTCGGTCTAAAAATGTTTAAAAATGGTAAATATCGTGCTCTGCGGGTTACCGTAACCACGATATAGTTGCGGTATTTAAATGGAAATTGTTCGCATAATCAAGGGAAGCCAATTGATACCAAATTTGGCCTGATTAGTTCAAGTATAGTCGGACTGGATAATTTCGGGCATCAGCTGATTGGCTGATGCGTTACCGTAATCAGATTCAAACGCGGGCCGTTCAAATTGCACTTTGCTTTTAAATTTTTTTTATTTTTTTGAGTGATTGTGTTGATGAATGTTTGGATTTTTAATGGGCAAAACTTGTTTATTATTTATGAAATACAGAAACGTAAAAAAAACAACCAGGGGCCGATGGTATCCATCCAGCCCGCGCCCGCAGCCCCTTCTCCGAATTATATCTGCCATCCTCCCACCCAACCAAACCTACTTTGTCCATAGTCAGACTCCAGACCGACCAGACCATTCAATTCGCCAAAAATTGGGCTCAACTCCCGTCAGAAAGTGCCTAAATTTTTTCAAAATCATTTTAAAAACAAACAAACAACGAAATACAACAGTTTCCACTAGTTTTCAATTTTTTTCAACTTGCTTTCAGTTTTTTTTCTTTTTCAAAACAGACAAGAAGACCCATCAAATAAAACTGAACAATTTTTCCGTTGCCCCAACATCGAAAATACTTTAATTTGCAACTCTAAATTGACAGACACTGAAAAATATGAACTTTTCCGCACGTCCGTCGGACGACTTTTTGCTGCCAGCACGAAATTCTAATTCGCTTGCGCGCATTTGTCTTTTTGCGTACGGACAGACAGTCGTTCTAAATCCCGTGCGCAAAACAGTCGTGTCGGACAGACGTAAGTCGTACGCACGAAATTCTAATTCGTGTGGGCACAAGTTTTCGTACGTGCGCACGGACAGCGGACTAAATGCTGCGCGCAAAACAGTCGCTACGTCCGAACGACGGTCGTGCGCACGAAATTCTAATTCGCGTAGCCATTTTTTAAGTTCTGTCTCCGTGCGTACGCACGAAAAACTAATTGATAAACGCGCCTTATGGCGGAACTTTGCAGATTTTGTTTTGGTGACCTCAATTACCAGTACCGTGGGCCCAAAAAAATTTTCGAAGGGGGGGGGTATGGTGCCGTGGGGGGGGGTGACGGCCAAAAAGTGAGGGGGGGGGGGTCCAACCTATGGTAACGTGGGACCCCCCCATGGGGGTCCTATGGGGGGTGCATTTTTTCAAAATTTTCTGTGGGGGGGGTCTACGGTCGGTCTACGCCTCGGTCGGAGTTGAAAGAGACAAAAGTTTTACACATGAATTTGAAAAATTACTTCGAAATCGATTTCTCATGTCGCGCATCTATCAGTCAAAATTAAGGTCTGCTCGTTGTGCTTTTGTTGTGAGCTGCTGAAATCGCTGTGAACAATTATTTTAATTCACAGATGTCGCGCAGCGTCTCAGGTGGAAGAGACAAAATTTTCACAAATGAAATAAAAATTGCTTCAAAAATTTAATTTTAATTTCAAATTTAAAAATTCGAAGATTTCAATTGACTGACTGTCGTGGTACTTTAGTAGGTTGCAATGTATTTGTATTTGAAATCGCGTTGCGCATGTAGATGGTAAGCACATTTTATTCCGCAAATGTGAGTTGCACAGACATCCAAGGTTTTTTACGCGAAATCGTGCGTCAATGACGCAAAATAATTTGGTATGACGCAAAGAAATTGGTTGTTTCGGTCAGCTTTTTTTATTCTCTCAAGTTTCGATGATTTCAAGGAATTGCTTTTTAGAAATTTTGCGCCCAGATTCAAAATTTTTGTGCGCCTCCGGCGCAGGACGTGGACACTTTATGATTTGTTTGACAATGGTGATCACGAATTCATCGTTCGTTTTTTAGATTGTTCAGCGTTTTGCTGATAACGGTTCGATTCAATCACGTGAATAAATGTCATAGAAAGCAAAAATACTTTGGATGACATCCAAAAATTGCAAGGTAAAATGCGTTCTCAGGGCCTAATTTTTAAAAATTTTCTTCGCTACGCGAAGACGTTACAATTTACCGTTTTTTTGAAATTGAGAGTCAATGCCACTTTCCGAACGAAACACAGAATAAACTTCAAAAATATAAACGTATTTGTATTTGAAATCGCGCTGCGCATGTAGAATGTGACACTAAATTTGCGAGAAAATGTGGGGTCGACGACGCGCAACCAGCCGAGCCGGTACCAGCAAGAATTGTCCGGCGTGCACACCTCTGCCGACTTACCATGACCCCCACTCATATGGGAGGAGGGTGAAAATTGTTGATCACATAGTTGCTTTCTTTTGATATGCTTTCAAAGATAATTGCGAATCGCAAAGAGAAATAAAGAACAAGAACAAAAAAAAATTTCAGACTTGGTTTCGGCGACCCCATTTTCCCACCGACGACATCACGTCTCGTGTTTTGCCTCTCAATTCATCTCAAATAACACGGAAACAAGTTCAACAACAAACCGGTGTGATCATGCTGACGACACGAGGCGAAACAGCAACGAGCAACCAACGAAGTTACGCTTGCAGTGGCAGACAGTGCAATTTCGACCTTTCGAGATCCTGAAAAACGATGCGTAAATGTGAGTTCTCTGCTTCTATCTCACCTTAGCGGCATCGGAATTTGTTGAACTAGCCTTTGCGACGCTCAAGTACTTCAATGCGCGAGTCGATCATCACTCACCAAGGCTGAAAACAGTCGATAAATCAATCCAGAATACCACCTGCAGCGTTGAAGACTAAGTGACAAGGTAAAGTCAAAGAAAATTTTTGTTGAACTTTCGAAAAATTATGCCAAAAACGGCATTTTCAGGGCACATTAAAGAAAAAATTTCAAAAATTTTTAATAAAAAAATGCTCATTTTTTTTTACTTAAAAAAAAAAAATTTTTTTTTGACCCTTACATCTCTAGGTGTACCCTAGGGTTGTTAAAAAAAACAAAAATCGTCATTTTTGTTTAAAAAAAAATTTTTTTTTTTTAAAAATTTCAAAAATCAAAGTTGTGCTAAATCAATCAGGGAGTCCGAAGAACCACATATGATATGCAAGCGCCTCCCGAATGACTCCCGTATGGCGGAACTTTGCAGATTTTGTTTTGGTGACCTCAATTACCCCTTTTCCAAACCGTCACCATGCCTCTTCTTGTGTTTTGACCTCCAAAACGTCACTAATTGTCCCCAGCTAAGCTAATGCTGAAGTGAAGACAAACATACCGCCTTGAAATTCGATCAATTCTTCTGATGGTGTCGCGACGACACGACACGAAGCAGCAACCAGACAACGTAGCGCTTGCAAACGGAGCAGCGAGCACAATCGGACGCTCTGCGAGGCGAATCGTCACCTTATCTGTCACCTTATCTGCATCGGAAATGGTAGGCTAAGCTTTGGGACGCTCAAAAACTTCATCGCAGATGTTGTCGAAGCCTAAAATCAGTCGGTAAAACGGCCCAAAATCGACTGCTGAAGGTTTTACGAGGTATAATCAAAGAAAATTTTTGTTGAACTTTCGAAAAATTGTGCCAAAATTGAGGTTTTCAGAGCATATTAGAGGAAAATTTTTCGAATTAAAAAAAAAAAAATCGGCATTTTTGTTTTTTTTAATCACTTTTTTTTGAAAAAAAAAATTTTCATTTTTGTTTAACAACCCTAGTGTACCCCCCCCAACCCCCCCCGCCCACGGTACTGCTCAATTACCCCTTTTCCAAACCGTCACCATGCCTCTTCTTGTGTTTTGACCTCCAAAACGTCACTAATTGTTCCCAGCTAAGCTAATGCTAAAGTGAAGACAAACATACCGCCTTGAAATTCGATCAATTCTTCTGATGATGTCGCGACGACACGACACGAAGCAGCAACCAGACAACGTAGCGCTTGCAAACGGAGCAGCGAGCACAATCGGACGCTCTGCGAGGCGAATCGTCACCTTATCTGCATCGGAAATGGTAAGCCAAGCTTTGGGACGCTTAAAAACTTCATCGCAGATGTTGTCGAAGCCTAAAATCAGTCGGTAAAACGGTCCAAAATCGACTGCTGACGGTTTTACAAGGTAATATAAAAAAAAATTTGTTAAACTTTCGAAAAATTGTGCTAAAATTGAGGTTTTCAGAACATATTAGTGGAAAATTTTTCGAATTTTTTTTTAAAAAAATCGGCATTTTTGTTTTTGGTTTTTTAATCACTTTAAAAAAATTTTGATTTTTGTTTAACAACCCTAGCTTGACATTTCTTTCAGAATTCGAACAAATTCAGTTTGTTTTGACTCTTAGAGAGTCTGAACTGAAGAAAGAAAATGGATCCAATATTCAGCACAGCGTTAATTTTTATGTGGATCGTCTTTTTATGGGAAATATATCTGTCATTTCGTCAGGTTGGTTTGTTGGAAGTTGGTTGGTTTTTGCTTTGCTGTGTTTCGTTTTTGCTGAACTATCTGTAGTTTTGTGCAGAGCAGATGCCATGCTTTCTTTGTCCAACCGCACTTTTTCTATTCAGTATTCCAAATATGTGACGACAACGGAACGCCCGGCGGAGGTGCTTGAAATCCTGGAGAAAACTGAGTTCGACAAATCACGCGCGTACGAGCTGGACAAGATGCGGTTCGGCTTTGTGCACAGCATTTACTCGCAGTTGGAGACGACGGTTCGTTTTTGTTACATTGCACTGAAAAAGTCTGCAGTTTTTTCGTCTTGCTTTTTCTGATGCTGTCTCCTCTGATGTGATTGTTTCGAGTTTGTTTTTAATTGTTTTTTGTTATTTGTGTTAACAATGAACATGTTTTTTGAGTTTGCAAAACAGGTTTCTTTAAACATTTTCTTCCAAAAAATAATTCTTTGTTGTTCAGGTGATTCTCTGGTTTGAAGTGTTGGTGGTTTTTTGGCATTTTAGCGGCGGTGTCATCGGCAGATACGGCTACGAACATGAGGTCAGTAGGCCGTGTGTTGGCTTTTTGATTCATCCTCGGTTTTGCAGTATTTGCCGTTTTGTGGTTTAGTGGATTACATTTTTGTCCATAAATCTCACCAAGATTCTGCAATCCGTGGTGTTCATGTTCGTCGTCGGTGTCATTGGTGACATCGTCAGCCTGCCTTGGTCGTTGTACCGCAATTTCGTCATCGAAGAACGTCACGGGTTCAACAAGCAGGTGCTTTTGTGGCATTCATGAAAAATAGCGGATTTTTGAATGGCACTCACAAACGAGCATGACGAAAGAACACAAACACGCGTGCAAACGAACAGGTTTTTTGGTTTTGCAAGTCTGAGTCTGGTTTTGGTTTTTCACACACGTGCGTGTATATTTGCAATAGTTCCATGCTGCTTGTGTGATGTGCTCAAATATTTCTATAAGCTTGCGAAGCCTTAGGGCAGGGCACCCACAAATAGGGATGGATCCGGCAAATTTACCGGAATCCGGACCGCATTGGCCTGTTTATGTCTAAAAACATCCACGCTCATTTCGTCGTTCCTTCATCACATTTTCAGCATAAAACAACACAGACACAAACACAGAGTCACACACCCAAAAATTACAACAACAACAACTCACAAACAACCCCAAATTCATATGACATCGCTGGGGGTGGGGGTACACCTAGAGATGTCAAAAAAATCCCAATTTTTAAAAAAAAATTTTATTTGTTCTTTTTAAAAGTTGTTCAGAATTTTTCAGGGAGTCAGAATCTGAAAACCAACCGACTTACCATATGACCCCCACTCATATGGGAGGAGGGTGAAAATTTCACATTTGGCTTCGGCGATCCCATTTTTCCACCGACGACATCGTGCCTCGTGTTTTGTTTCTCAATTTCCCTCAAATAACAAACAAGCAACTCACCGGTGTGATGGAACTGACGACGACTGACGACACGAGTCGATCATGTCTCACCAAGGCTAAAAAAAAGTCGATAAATCGATCCAGAATACCACCTGCAGAGTTGAAGACTATGTCACAAAGTAAAGTCGAAGAAAATTTTTGTTGAACTTTCAAAAAATTATGCCAAAAACGGGCATCAAAAACCAAAAAATTTCGAAAAAAAAATAAAAATGCTCATTTTTTTACTTTAAAAAAATAATAAAATTTTTTTTGAAGCTTACATCTCTAGGTACACCCCACCCCTTCTCTTCGGCGCTGCTCACAAAAAAGGCAACTGTTTGAGAGCTAGAGCTAACTGAATATGACCAACGAAGATGGCTGATTTCAAAAACCTGCTTTGTTCATCAACGTCGGTCTAAAGACGCACACGCACATTGCTGGCAGCCCTGTTTTTTAAAGTTGACGATGCTGCATATCAGTTTACCACTCAAGACGAAGCTAGTAAACCAATTACCATTGAACAGAACAGTAAACTAAAGCAACACTTACTGATCACATGCCAAATGCGAACCAGCGTAGCGTCGTTTGCAGAACAACGAAACCAACCCCTGAAACGAATTTGTCAAACCATTGAACAGCTCTGAAACGGGGGAATTAACTGGTGAATTCACGCTAGGGCTTGGCTGTTCCGGCCGGATCCGGCAAATTTGCTCCGGAATCCGGGCCGGATTCGGATCCAATTTTAGGCGCCGGAATCCGGACCGGAACCGGCTCCATCCCTACCCACAAAACTTAATGCAGGTTCTGTAGGTCACCTAAGCTTCGCAAGCCTTTATTGGAAGGTGTCCAATTCGCAGCCATCAATTTTTGCGCTGCTCCATTTTGCAATGAGCCATTTTTTGTGTAGGGGTAGATGTCCACTTATTTTTGTTGGGCCATCTCAGGCTACGTAAAAGTACAGTTCTAAATAGCAGCGCCAGACGCGTAAGGCAAAAAACCTGTTCGTTTGCAGATGTGTTTTTTTTCGACTTGCGCGTTTGGCAGCGCTTTTCAAAAACCCGCTATTCTTCACGAATGCCGCTTTTGTTTGATGAGAATGATCTAAAAACTCCATATTCTGAGATTCTGACTTGTTTGCTTCTTGCTGAAATGAAAGAAGTATTATTCCAGCTTGACTTCTCGCCCCAAAGAACCGAACCATCTTTCAGACGCTTGGATTCTTCTTCAAAGATAAGCTGAAAAAGTTCCTGGTGAATTTGGTGCTGACGGCGCCGATAATTTCAGCGATGATTTGGATCGTACAAGTCGGCGGTCGCTACCTGTTTGTCTACATTTGGGCGTTCTTGTCGGTCGTGTTGATGGTAACGCACTTTTTTGAGTTTTCAGTTGTTGTTTCTCGGTTTGTTGTTGTTGTTCATTGCCGTTGGCATATCGTGTCAATCGACAAGCTGAGCTGTCAAAAACTCTACAATCACCATGTAAACAAAACTTGGAATAAACGTTTGCCACAGAAGAATGTGTGCGTGTGTTCTTATTGTTCCTCATTAGCGTTTGGAAGAAATAACAAATTTCAGGTATTACGAAAGTTTATTCTGAGGCCCTGCTGGCGCTCTCCGTTTTTGTGGTCCGGTGTGTGACTGAAAATAGTCGTTGTTGTTGTTGAGTGATGTATTGTTCGGCCTCAGTGATCAGATCACACAGTTGGTCTCCTTGAAATAAAAAGTTGGTTATGACAAAAAGAGGGCATCAAGCAAAACGATTAAAGTAAATTAATGTTTCTTCGGCAAATTATTCTTGGTTTTTGGTGGGTATTGTATATACCCATGTGTTTCTTCATCCAGACGACAAACGCAGAGAGAGGCAATGTAATCGGCTGAAGCATTGAAGCTCAGACTGGAAGAAATCGCTTCTGATTTTTGCGGTTGTCTGCTCGCAGTTAAATGGTCCTTTTGTTATCCCGACGATTATGGTTCGTTAACGAAAGCAATCCGTGTGTGGAAAACGAAAACGGTGCGAAACGTACCATAGGCGTTATCGGACTCGCGCATCTGTTCGAGTGTCCTCCACTGAAACCCGTCGATGTTGTGCGGCCGTGGTGTGACCGCGCGGTCTTGCTGTATCAAGAAGTACCGCACCACTTTTGCCCTCGTGCACTTGGTTGTATCGATCGACTCGTAGTAGTAGCGTGTCGTCCTGAATAGGATTACAGTTCGATGATTCTTCGCTGTCCTCAGTAGGGATGGATCCGGCAAATCTGCCGGAATCCGGGCCGGATCCGGCAAAAGCCCATTCCGGCCGGGCAGGATCCGGCCAAAATTGCCGGAATCCGGACCGGAATGGCCTTTTTATGTCGAAAAAACATCTACGCACATTTCGTCGTTTCTTCATCACATTTTCAGCATAAAACAGCACAGACACAGAAACAAAGTCAGCAAGACACAACACGTGAACCAACCAAAAATTACAACAACAACAATTGACAAAATTCACATCGCATAGGGATAATCAAGTGCTGGCAACACTCCATTCAGAAACATGACCTTTTCGGCGTTCTGAGTTCACAGACGAGATCGGCTGTACACAAACACCTGCCTGGCTTCAGAGAACATTCGTTCGCTTGCCACGCTTGTTGGTAGCGGTTACAGGTATCTGAGCGCGATTGTCGATAGTTTGGGGTATTTAGACGAGTTCAGCCGCCAAAAGTCTAGCATTAGATCACTTTTGTCCCGTTCGTCGATAAAATCATCCGACTCGTACATATTCATTTCGCCGCGCAGTTCGTCATCAAGACTGGATTCGCCTGACGGGTTGCGCGGTCGCGCAGCGTGAAACTCGATGCCTCCGTAGAGGCCAGTCGATGTCTTTTTTGGTTCAGGCTCGCGTTCACTTTCGTCATCGTCGTTGTTCGCGATCTCGGATGTATCGTCGCAGTTTGTGGGCGTCTCCGGTCGTTTCAAGATTTTCTTTACAATGTGAAGTAGTTCACAACGAATCGCGCCTTCATTTTCGAAGACGACTGCAGTATTCTTGAATCGCGGATCAACGTACGTGGCCATGATGTTGGATTCGTTGTGGAAAAGCGCACGGAAGCGTGTGTCGATGCTGGTCAGCAGCGTTTTTTTCGGTCGTGCCAATGCCACTCGCATCGACTTGTTCGATGCGCTGCTTCAGTGTGCAAACGGCGGGCAACACCATTGAAATGGATTCGTCGTCTCGTGGATTCGTCGTTGGGGGGGGGTTATCGGGTTTTAGGGGATCACGGCACCCCCGCACACCCACGGTAACACACGTCGCTAAAATCGCTGGTGTTCTGGGGCTCACAAAAAAGCAACTGTTTGACAGCTAACTGAATATGACCAACGAAGATGGCTGATTTCAAAAAAAACCTATTGTTCATCAACAACGTCGGCCAAAAGCTGGCAGCCACGTTTTTTAAAGTGGACGATGCTGCACATACGTTTACCACTCAAGACAGAAGCAGTGAACCATTTACCATTGAACAGAACACTAAACTAAAGAAACGCTCACTGATCACATGTCAAATGCACAACAACAAAACCAACCAAGCACCGAAACAAATTTGTCAAACCATTGAACAGCTCTGAAACAGAGGAATCAACTGGTTAATTCGCGGGTTTCGGCCATTCCGGCCGGATCCGGCCGGATCCGGCAAAATTGCGCCGGAATCCGGACCGGATCCGGATCCAATTTTAGGCGCCGGAATCCGGAATCCGGAATCCGGACCGGAACCGGCTCCATCCCTAGTCCTCAGGGAAGAATGACAAATTGTTGGCTTCAGTTTTTTTGAGTCAATGTTGGTTTCGATTTCGTAGTGCAGCGATTGAGAAGACACTACAGCTACGACGACGGACATAAAATGATGAAATTGGGATCTTTGCGTCAATAAAATTGAGTTTGTTGCAAAAGATGTTACACCGTACTCAAATCCGGCTTGTATCGTATTTAGTATCGATTGGGCGGTGCTGCCCGGATTCGTACTGCTAGCTCCGCCCGATCGCACGGTGCCATTGGGACTGATTGCACCGTTGTCAGACACATCGGCTGTGGTGATCATGTGCATCGCCGTTTGTTCTTCGTGAGCTTGACTTTGCACTTCGGAGTCAATCAGATGGTGTACACCGACACTGAAATGCGGAACAATGTTAAAAACCCAATCAATCCATGTCTGAAGACTGTGCACTCTGTTTTAACACAGTAATGTTGCACAGTCACAACAAAAATCACTTGCGCGCACATACGATTTTACGAGGCCACACGTGTCGTCGTATGTGTGCGCCTTTGTTTGTAACGATGTGGGTTTGCAGACACTGGAATTTCAGCACCAAGACCAGCTGGCAGTTGTAGAATGTGCTTGTACACGGCCAAGAAACTAGCAGTATGCTTCAAAGCAAGCACTTCTTCAAACACTGACCCCGCGGCATTCATCTGGTCGCCGCGTCTAACGTAATAATGGACGGTCGGCCCCGGTAGCGGTGTGTCGTCTCGGTCGGCAGCAGACGCAGCGCTCGTCTGTACACTGTAGTACATCAGGCAGACGTAGTGCGGCGAGTACAAGCGTTGCTTGAATCCGTACGCCGGTCGCGATCGATCAGCGCCCTCGGCGGCCTGCAGTCGCGCGTGTACGGCGTCGTCGAGCCAAAACCGCAAATCGCGCAGTTCCACGGCGAACGACGCGTACGCCGCAAGCAGACAAGCCAGCGCGAGCCAGTGTGTGCCGCTGCTGACGCGTTGCGCGACGAGATGCTGCAACGAGCAGGTCTCCGTATTATGCGTTGTTTTGGCAGTTTGTTCGGAGTTACTGCCGTTGCGCGAAATGAAATGAAACGAAGGCACCGCACTTGTTGGTGCTGTTTTGCGAGTCGCTCTGATTCTGACTTGCGATTACTAACCTGGTAGCTGGACGCGTGTTTCGGCCATTTGCTGGCGAACTGGCGTCTGTCCTCATGTGTCACCTCCATTACGAGCAGTGCACCAAAACTGACAACGCCTGTGAAGGTTGAGATGTACAGGGTGAGCCAAAAAAAAGGTTCTAATTTTAAAATGCTCTCACTGGCTTGTGCTGAGATGTTTCGAGCTGAAAATTGGAACACTATTAGAAAACATTTGGAGGTTTTTTTGACCAAATTTTTGTTATGGTATGTTGCCCTTATCACTCACTACAGCAAAATATCTGGAAAATATGAAAAATCGACAAATGTTGTAAAATGCAGAGGGTTGATTTAGCTGTAACAAAGATCAAAAGCATGATCGTTGGTGACAGCCCGAATGTTCACAACACAAAAAAAGATTAAAAAAGCAATATGAGTTTAAAGCAGCTTAGAAATGCCGAATGCTGAGTTGCATTTGGACAGTTTTTGATCACTCCAATGTTTCACTTCAAGTCTGAGTGTGCGTAAGCGATTCTGCTCAGAACAGACGCGAATTTATCTTTTCAAATCCAAATTGTTTTTTTTCCTTCTTTAATACACAAAATTTGCCACTCTGATATTTTTACCATAGCAGACTGGTTGTTTTACTGCAGTGAGAGATGCACTTCCATTTTCAGTCTTTGCTGCCATCATGGTTAAGTGGACGGCAGACCAGCGAGTCTGGTCTGCCAATTGGTGGGAACATGCGAATAACTTTTCCACAGTGGCTCGGCAATTTCGTAAAAAATTCAATTTGACACCGCGTGACGATACATCAGTTCGGAAGATCGTTTATGAGCAATGTTAAACAGTGAGATTATGGATAAACAGTGTTTTTTGTCAAAAATTGCTATTTTTGAAAATTATACTGTAAAAATGAACTTACTGTAAAAAAATGTAAGCCAAAAAAAATTTTTATCACAAAAAACTCCCAAAGTGTTCTAACAAGTGTTCCAAATTTTAAAACACGAGTTCCCTTTTTTTACAGCTAAATCAACCCTCTACATTTCACAACATTTGTCGATTTTTCATGTTTTCCAGATATTCTGCTGTAGTGAGTGATAGGGGCAACATACCATAACAAAAATTTGGTCAAAAAAACCTCCAAATGTTTTCTAATAGTGCTCCAATTTTCAGCTTGAAACACCTTAGCACAAACCAGTGAGAGCGTTTTAGAATTGGAACCTTTTTTTTGGCTCACTCTGTATTGTTGTTGAGTTTGAGAGAACAGAATTTGCGAATAAAAAGTCACCGACAAAGAGAACTGCAATTGGTTTGAAGTTGGTTGCCACTAAAACAAGCGAAGCGAACCAGTTATCGATAATGTAGTGCCCATTGCGGTGGTGACAATTCGCATCAATAGTAGAACAATGGAACGCTGTTCAGCCGCTAAACTGAGTAAACATTGAAATATCAGGTAGAGACTGATGCTGCTCAGCGATACGATGGTGGCAATAAAGTGTAGCATGTAAGAGACGTCCATCTGAAGCAGTAAGCGCCAAGCGGTTACGTTTAGTAGAACAACGTGCATTAATGATGCTTGTGAAAATGCACCTGTATACTGGCGATCGCAAGCAGACTGAACGCATGTACTGCGCCAAGGTAAAAGTTGAGTGTGTTGATTGCGTCATACGCGGCCGTCGGTTTGTATCTGCCGCGAAACAACACGAAGTGCCAGTACTTCAGCCAGAACGTTGTATAAACTGCAGTACTTTATGGAGAACATTTAAATTTGTTTCTCTAATAGATAACACATCACTAACAAAAATGACGACTTACACTTACCCATGAAAGCAAACAAGCTCAGCGCAAAGCTGAATACGAATCGCTCTGGCACCATAATTCCGGTTTCACTGAAACCGCAAAACATGAAGGAACAACCTTCATGATGAAAATGTGGAGGAAGGCGACAAGAACTAATTTCTCAGGTGACTCACCCAACACTTGGCAACAGCGCTTGTGTGTGGTTTGCTCCAACAGCGATTGAATAACTGGAAGGTTTTGGGATACTGGTAGAGAATTTGAAGATCGAAACAACATAATGACAGTTTTTATTGAATCGCTTACCAAGTAAGATAATTCGCAATCGCCCAACCAACGCTGAGTGGTGGAATTAGCCAGAGGTATCCCATTATCAAAAGATGAACAGTTAGCGCTGGACTGTTGATTGGCCTTGTTATTCAAGAAACTAAATCAAAGTCGTTTGATTGTATTTTTTTTATTGTTGCTGGTGTTTGCTGGAGCATAACATCAGCTGACAAAATGAGTTATGTGAGTAGTGATGATTGAAATGAAAAGGGTTATGGTAAAATGAGTAAAAAGCCTAGAAAATTCGGATTCATAGAAAAAGTAAGAAAGTGATTCCTCGAATGCTGGGTGGTGTCAAAATATATTGTACACAACTCACAGGTTCCTTTCATTTATTTATTACAAACAGTGCATCAAGATTATTGGCCTCTGTAGTTGTTCGTTTGATTAACAGCAAGGTTTTTGTAAGTTTGTTTCCAGATCATGATGACCATCTATCCGGAGTTCATTGCGCCACTCTTTGACAAGTACTCGCCACTGCCGGAGGGCGAGCTGCGAACGAAAATCGAACAATTAGCAAGCAGACTGAAATTTCCGTTGACGAAACTGTTGGTAGTAGAAAGTTGGTAAACTTTACAAACGTTTGATTGGCCTTTGCGTGTATTTCAATAGCACCCCCGTTCATAATTGTAATTTGCTGTTGCAGATTCAAAACGGTCGGCGCATAGCAACGCCTATCTGTACGGTTTCTGGAACAACAAGCGAATCGTGCTTTACGACACGCTGCTCGAAGATTACTCACCGGTCGATCGGACTGACCACGACGATGACGCTGGGAAAAACGAGAGCACCGAACAAGTCGAGAATGAGAAAACTCAAGATGCTTTAAACGAGAAGGAAGACGAAATTACTGAAGCTGCCAAGACTGCGGATGAGGTGATTCTCATTTGCGTCAATTTATTCGTTTTTTATTTATAAAATTGCAAGTTTCCCACGGGTTCTAAAACCAAGGTACAGAACTTGTTTGATGTTGCGGTGAATGCGGTCGCGACGAGGGCTGCAGCCTTTGAGTTGCGTTTGTCCTGGGGGCATCCAATAGTGCACGTGCTTCGTTTGTCTTCAGGATATTACTGCACTCCAGAAAGACGACGGCAACACGAAGAAAGAGCGTCGAAAGTTGGGCATGTCGAATGACGAGGTGGTCGCCGTGTTGGGACATGAACTGGGACACTGGAAACTTAGTCACGTGCTGAAAATGCTCATCATCAGTGAGGTTGGTGTACTCTTTGCAGTGTTGTCTCGGTTTGCTGATTATTTTCGCAGCACAGTATCACGCACTGGGAACTGTTACATGGTTGGAGCAATATTCTAACATCAGTTTGGAGGTTGGACTAGGTGCAAATAGGTGCTTTGTGACTTGCAAATTCTTGTTGGTGTTTGTCATGAATGAATAAAAGCATAGCTCAGCAAATGACGAACTCAAGTGTTACAACTTCCATCAACACAAGTGCATATCGCCTGTAATTCTGGTATGCCAACTGAATGTCAAAGAAACAGAAACGAAAATCTATCGGCTATGAGCCCAGCTTTGCTTATCTGGGAACTTGATTGCTTTGTGTATATGCCTGACACTTACAGAATGGTCTAAGACACATTTTCATTTGGCTAAAAATCATATCAAACATTGACCGATGAAGCTAAAATACCTGTACCAAATTTCAGCTCTATTCGTTAACGTTTGGTATCTAAAATTGTGTCCATAATTTTAGACCACCCTGTTCAGTGTGTCGAAGAAAATCAATCAAAAGAAAACTTTTAAAACTCGTTTTAAAACAAACACTATGCAAAAAACGCACAAACTTCAGGTGAATCTGTTGCTGATGTTCTGTGCGTTTCAATATCTTTACCAATGGGAGGCGTTGTATGCGGCGTTCGGCTTCCACGGCACGCAGCCGACGTTAATAGGCATCTTTCTCGTGTTCATGTTCGTCATGGCTCCGTACAATGAGGTGTGCTTGTACAACGAACGGGATTGGAATTAGAGTATTCTAGTTGACTTAATTTAGTTGAATACGTGTGGTAGGGTAGCACAACTACAGTATGACCGTTTAAACATGGCAGCTTTTTTCAGGGTGCAAGGAGCGCGCGAAATTTGAATCAAAGAAAAAAGTTGCTCAGAAACCCAACTGCGTGTCAAATTTTACATGTTTCTGAAAATTAATTGGTAATTCGGGCTATTATGTTCATTATTTCTACCTTTGCACACTCGATTGGCGGATATCTTATCATTTTTGAGAAAGGCAACTCCTAGTCAGCGACTAATCTCGCCTTGATTGAGACTGCCATATTTATTCGGCCATACTGTAAAACAGTTGAAGAACTACAGGGGGCAAAACAACTACCGGCTTTTAAATTGCAATATCTCGCGTAGTTTTATATTTTTAAATAAGTTTTATTTAAGAAATCCGGTAATTTTTTGGCCCACCCTGTAGTTTGAACAGCATTAATGCATTTAGCAGTATTCAGTGGCGCACAACTACGTTAACATGGCTACGCGTCTCTAAATACTGCTAAATATGCTGAATGCCTCTTTAGCGGTACCTGAATTTTCATCCGATGCGATATTTTCGTAGATTTTATCAAAAAAAAACAATCTTACTGCATGCAATCCGTGGTGTAACCGACGTGTTTATTCGAACGTTCAAGGTTCTCGGCTTCTTCATGACTTTATTCACACGACACAACGAGTTCGGAGCTGATCGTTTTTCGGCGGAACTTGGTTACGGTGAGCTGTTGGTGTCAGCGCTGATCAAGATGACCAAGGACAATTTGTCGTTCCCGGTCGATGACTGGCTGTATTCGTGTGTTAATCACAGTCACCCGCCGATTGTTGAGCGGATTCGTGCTATCAGAGAAGTGAAGGTGGACTGAATATAAATTCCGTTGACTCAAGTCGTCCCGAAAAAACATGCTAGTGCATTTCCAGTTTTTGAATTAACTTTTTACGATACCGGATTAGTTTTTGTTGTCTCGTGTTGTTTGCTGAAACGGAACTTTTGAATTTTTCGAATGCTAGACAAAAAAAGCTGAAATAAAAAAAATGAATCTGTGTCAGTGTGTCAATATAAGTAAAAATATTGCCGAAACGAAATCGCAAATATCTATACAGAACTTTTTTACCAGACTAACAAAAGGCTAACGTCGATTTCAGCCAAATTTTTGCCGATTGAACAGTGCATTTGTGTGTGTTGTAGTGTGGGGTGGACAACTGGGGTGCAACGTTTAAGTACGGAGATTGATTTGCAGGCACTTGAAGTTTAACGGAAAGTGGTGAGGAGATGCATTTTTATTAATTCGTGGTTCATCTGCGCGTTTCATAGTTCTGTTTTCGAAGCTGTTTGTACTCCATCAGAAAAAGACCTTTTTGAAAATTTCATTGAAATTACGATTTTAAATAAAACTAAACGGTTAACCGCTAATTTGAATTCACAATAATTTATTCGACTGCAAAACATTCTTGAAGGTTATATCGTTTAAAAAACAAACAACAATCATCCAAACGAACATTTTTATGGACTCTGTCATCAAATAAAAATGAAATCGACAGTAATAATAATTATAGATAATCAAGGTTCTGTCATTGTACACAGAGAAATATTGACCATCAATTGGATATTAGCGCTAGAATGCATGCGTTACATAGCTACAGAACAGACTGTTCTGCTCCACAATAATAATTATTACCTGGACTGGAATTCCACGACAAGTCAACAATGTCTGCACATCAACGGAAAAAACAAATGGAAACTAAGAAAAAGGCTCTGATAATGAAAGCCAATTCAGTTGTTTGTACGTAGAAAATCAACGTCGTTTTTTTGTCGTCAAACTCAATGAATAATCAAGTCAGTAA
This sequence comes from Theristus sp. LFF4_11, assembly GCA_030248135.1. NCBI lineage: Eukaryota > Metazoa > Nematoda > Chromadorea > Monhysterida > Xyalidae > Theristus > Theristus sp. LFF4_11. Next base: position 76,068 of record JASANC010001836.1, on the reverse strand, counting down.
CGTAGAAATCAATTGACCGCAATTTCAAGACTGGAAGCTGAGCTGATGCTGTCCCGCTCCGGATCTTTGCCGACCACGTAGGATGAGACGACGCCGGTGGCGTTTCCGGCAGCCGCTGCGCTGCCGGCCGCAGTTTGTGCGTCCACCGGTGATTCGACGAATCCGGACTCCGGTGAGTCGAGCTCGACCGAGCAGAGCGTGTGCAACAAAGCGGACTCGGACTTTGACTTTGGCGGTGATATACCGACCAGTTGGTGGTGGTGTTTGTGCTGCTGCTGTTGTTGCTGCTGTTGTTGTTGTTTCTGCTGTTGGTGCACGGTCAAATGGTCGATTGTGATCGACTTTGGCGCGCAGAACTGCGACGGTCGCATGATCGACGGACGGCTGGTCGAGGCAGCAGAAGCAGAACTGGCCGGGCGATGATCGGCGGATTGCGTTTTGTCGTCCTTGTTTGATCCGGATGCGGTCCGTTTGATGAACTGCGCGATGCGACGCGAGAAACCGATCGTGGACGGATTCTGCGACGGCGACGGAGAGGACGGCGCTATGGTGACGGTTGGCACGCTGCGTGGTGGGGTGGACGTTCGTGTGATTGAGTTGGATGAACAGGTCGTTGTGGCGGTTCGGTGCTGAAGAAACAATGGTAGATGGGTTGTTTGCGCGAAGGGAACAGCAACGAAATACACTGATGGCCAAAAGTTTGGAAATACTGCGTGCGCTGCATATCGCGCATTTTTGCGCTAATACTAATGCACATTAGCAAATATTTTTGATTTTTGGAACAAGCAATTGTTGTGTTCATAAAAACAAAGCTAGCATGTGTTGGGGAAAGAAACACAATAGAAGCACGCATATACCACCGCACACACGCGCGCGCGAGGGGGGTTCCAAACTTTTGGCCGCCACTGTATGTAACTAAAGGACGGAAACCTTGGCTAAAGTCGTCCTGCTGAAGTTCAGATCACCGTTCATCATAACCTCACGTCATTTCCTCACCTGAACCGAATGCTGTTGCTGCGTCGTCACCGCAGGCCAACTGAACTGCTCATGCGAGGCGGAGCGCATGCCGCTGAACAACGGGTTCACAGCGCTGATATAGCCGCCGTGTGCACTGTTGTTGAACGTGCTGGCAGTGTCCATGTCGACGCTGTCCCGACTGCCGCTTGGCGAGGCTCGCGTGGCGGCAATGTTTCCAGGAGTCGGTTGTTGCACAATCACCGGCTGGTATTGTAGTGCGGCGAAACCCTTTGGAAACGCCTGCGTTGGTGTGCTCGAATGATCCCCCATTGCAAATGGGCTTTCGACCGATTGCGTATTTGGCACATGTTGTGCTGCAGCGGTGGACGGCGACGAGGCGCTGCTACTGCCGCCACACAGGGGCCCAATTGCGGCGCACGCAACCTTAGATGGGGCACACTCAGTCGACGGGCTGACCTGGAAATGAAGGACGCATTGATTACGTCGACATTGAGTTATCATCAGGTTTTCTAGCCAAGTTTGATCAACTGTAATAAGCTTCTAAGCTAGATTGAAACAGTTTCAGTCTCAAAAACAAAATGCTCTCCATGACAGACCTCTTGCACTTGAACGGGCGCCGGAAACGGTGAAACGAACGGCGGCGCACCAGCGGACATCGACGAGCTAAAAAACGGATTTGCGACACAAGTCTTCGCCGCCTGTTGCTGGGCGGCCGCACTTGCGAAACTGTCCAGAATCGACAGCTTTGTCGACAATTCAGTTGATGGCGACGGGAGGTCTTCCTTGACGGCGTGCGGGATGTTGAGCGACCGTCTCGCCGCTGCCCTAGGCGTCCACGGTGATAAGCCAGCACCGCTGGGCGGTGCGCCAAACGCATGCGGTCGTTGAACGGCAATCATTGATTGACTCAGTTCGATCGCCTTGAAGAAAAGGATGGTTGGACTGTGGAACGGCGGTCAAAATGTCAAAAAGAGTTGTAATGCCAGTGTCGCGCTATGTCTTCATTACCTGTTCGACAGACGTGACGTCCATTTGGGCCGGTTTCACAAGCACATCGTCCGTCGTTGGCATCGAATACTGCAATGGTGGCGGTTCGGCCGTCAGTTTCTGGCGCATCTCACGTTTGCCGAACGCATTTGGTTGATTCGACGGTGACGCCAGGTCGTCGAATGGTGGACCTTTGGACGCAATCGACGGGGTCGACCCCTGCACTGGGGTACCAGCAGACGTGGCGGTGTCGTCAACAACCGAACGTCGACCCGAAAGGCCCGTGTCGCTGGTAGACTTGTGAATTTTAATCGGACATGACAGCGATCGACGCATCATCAGCACTGGGTCGATGTCAAGCAGGTCAGTCTCGGAGTCCGATCCGGACAGTCTGCCAAGTTGAAGAAGGACGCCTTTAGTAACATTGCAGAAAATTGAAATTGGCAAAACCAAACACAAACCAACCGAGCGGCCACACTGTCGCAAGGCACCATCTCGGTTAGCGTATGCTGTCGCCTCAGAATCGTCGACCTCGACACGCTCTCCGAGTCTGACTGCACGTGGTGCAGCGGTGCGGCGAGACGTCGACTGCATTCGGTCGGCGGTTCAACGTCGATTCCGCTCATGCGCAGCGTTTCGTTGTCGTTGTTGTTGTTTTCTTGCGAAAGTTTCTTCATCATCAAATTTGTACTTTTTGTTTCGGCACCAGATTCCGGCTTGGCTAATTGGACGACGCCGGTGCTGCTGTTCTTTGGGTCTCGTTCTCGGAGCACGCCGCCGGTGGCCGTGCCGGCCGACCGCACCGGGACGAGCACCTTGCGCATCGACTGTTTCAGTTGTTCACGGGCCTCGCGGCCACGTTTCAACTTTTGCTGCTTTTCGAACTCCAATAGTTGACCCATGAAGTTAAAATTGGGTGAGATCGACGGGCGTTTCGCTTTGACATACCTGGAATGGTGATGTATGTTTTCAAGAAAAAAAAACAAAGTGATAAATGTTGAAGACAAGCAATCAAAACTCCGAAGCGTCAATGTAAAATTAACTAACGAATAGGCCTCGTCAGAGTTCATGTGCAGATTACGCATGATATAGGCGATGGCAAGCGTTGGGCTGCGGCTAATTCCGGCCAAGCAGTGGATCAGCACCGCTTCATTCGACTCACGAACGTAATCTGCAGAGAAATTTTGAATTTATCCTCGATTTCGTCATGGATTTTGAGACAAAAGTTTTGTTCGTTCCGTGCCTAGCTTTGACAGCGGATTGCTCACCAAGAAAGTTGAACGCCTTCTCGAAGTATGGCAGTAGTTTCTCCTGGTAGGAATCGTTGACCGGAATCCGTAAAAAGTGACCCTCTGTCAGAAACTCTGGCTTCGGGCAGTTGATGCTCAAATTGATCACATAGCGAATACCGTATTTCTGAAAAAAAGCGGAAATAGCCTTACTCAGAAAGTTCTGCGACAACCCGAAAAAGAGTAAAACTGCAGAAAAAATGTGTTGGTCAAACCTTCAGGGTTGCTTGGTTCATGGCGTCCTGTTGTGAGCCGAGATACAGGAACGGCAGGATTCGCGTGGGACCTTGACTGTTCAATGGGAGGCACGGCTGTGACAGGCTCGACAGACGTGGTGACATGCGGCTGATGCCTTGGCGTTGGCCGCCAGATGGCGACGCCTCGCAACCTGCTGTGACGCCACTAGTTGCACTGCTCATGCCACCTGCCGTCGCAGTACCAACAGCTGACGAGCCCTCGCACAGTTCCGGAAATCGGGATTGGAAGTCGACAAATCCGCCTAAAACCGTGTTTTTTATAATGCAGTTATTTGTGATTGAACAGCAGGTTTAACATTTGTTGAACTACATGTAAGTCAATTGTTGTGGGTTGAATTGAAGGTCTACTGATTTCATCGTGTTGTCATTGCTATTGTTTTGAGATGATGTCGTAACATTCACTGTCGGACAGAAAATAAGTGGATTAGCTTCGAAAGTTCGGCAACCTATTGTCTGTCACACCACTCGCACCTACAGTGATTTCTGGTAAACAGATAAAATCAATAAAAACCAAAACAGCACCACAAACGACGCAGATCTTCTCATTCAGTAAATAAAAAAAGGATGAAAATGCATGCACTGCATGGAATTGTTCAGCTCAAGCTGAATGAACATTTAAATTTGTGCAGCGACGCAGCTTGCGGCTTTGCGTAGTGACTACATTGCCACGTTTTTTACTGAAATCAAGCGTTTGGGTTTTTGTTTCGGTGCGTTGTTGTAAAATTTTACTAAGCGCGTCTGAATATTGAAAATTGAGATAAAGTCATGCAAAAAAACTACCTTTTGCTTTAATGTCACCAAACTGAAGTGTGAATTTCTGCGCAGAACAAAGATCACTGATAAAGTTTTCACGTGTGATTGCAGTGAGCAATATTGTGAAAAAAAATCACAACCATTTTGTTTCAGTCACAACCTGGCTTTAAATGTTAAAGCAGAAACAACTGTAGGTTTTTGACCGCAATGATGTTAATAATGATTACAAATAAGAAAATATTCCTTGACATTTTACAACCGCCGCTGTCACAAAAAAACGGAAAAGTTGTTTGCGTATACCAACTTAACATTTTGAGTTTTTTCCGAAAATCTAGTTAAAACTAGTCGCAAAAAAAACGTTTGGTGAAAAAAAGCAGTGAGTCATCTCTTCTCAGTGATTACACTGACTTTTTCAAAACACACCATTTCCAACAGAAAAAACGCAAAGTAACGTTCATACGGCCAAACATTTTGTATGTGATGAGTTTGCATAATGTGAAAATAAATATTTTTCAATATTTCAGACGAAACATAAAAACTGGATAGCACGTTCTGCATATGTGCGTTGTTGTTAAAATTATTCAGTACATTTGTTCAGTACTTTGACAATTGTATGGAAAGGCTTCCCGTTTTTGCACTCGGTAGCTAACGTTCAAACTTTTGCTGCACAGCACAATTGAGAAGGCACTTTTTGTTTGCGGTTTGGCACTGAGCTCTGCGAAGGTATTGAGAAATATGACAATATACTTAACTCATGTGTTCGTAAGGCTAAAATAGAACAAAAAATGCATTGAAACGTGCTTGTCTGGGTGCAAAATTATTTACGAGTCTGCCTGTGTGAAATGTTCGCATGTGGAAAATTGTTTTGGTTTTATTTTTATTTTTTTGCGTCGGTCTTAGATTGCGAAATCTTAGCAGTTTTGTGCAATACGAGTTGTCGTTTCCATGAAAAGGGAAATTGAAACGGTTGGAGCACAATGATTTTTCTTTAAAAAACGTGAAATTTTGGCAATTTTTGATACAATCATTACACGTTCGGCTTTTCTGAAGCTCATAAACAAAATAGGTAAGTCTAAAAATTGCTGCGAAGCCTAAGCTTGGTACGGTACATTGAGATATGACCCCGATTATCAGTGAGATGAAATATCTTTCTTATTATTATTTGAAAATCGGGAAATCAAAATGATGACTCATCAGTTTATGATGACTGGTCAAGGCCTGCTGTCCACTATTATTAAAGTGGCCTGACCATAGGACCAACATTGTACGTGTCCAACAGATTTATTATTCACGTCCCGTGTACGTCTTTCAGTCATGACTCAAAGGACCCATTATTCAGCGACATTCAACATCCACGCTATTACCGACATTATTCGATAGTTTGAAACTAAACATACATCAGAGTGATTTTTAAACTTATAAACAGAGCTTAAATTAGACTCACTATAGAAACAACCAAAATAATACCCCTTTTAATTTTCGTCATTAAAGTTGCACTGATTCAAGAACGCAGGAATGAGTCATTGAAATCTGTAATTAGAAAATCATAAATTTTGGTGAAATAAGGCGGCTACATCAATTTGTTTGTCAACACGCCACTGTCCATTCAACGCTTCTTTAACACCGTTCATTTACGCTGGCCCTACATGGTTTTCACCATCACACTATACCACGCACTGCGAAGGCTTGAAAGTATAACAATAAAGCCATGTAGTAAAGCGAAATGTATGTTTATGTGTGGGCGAGATGAGATCTTTATGAGCAGGAAAACGAGCTGAAGTAATGAATGAAGACACCACACCTGCTGAAAAGACGCCGTAAAATGATTAGCATCAATACCTCGATAAGTGCCGGGTTATGAGTCATTGCACTGAATGATGAAACTGAACAGTTATGATTGAAACAAATGGTTTTCCTTTACAGAAAAGGATTTACTTGGAATTTGAACAAAAATGTAAGACAGACAATGTGGACAATAAGTAAGACAATGTGGCTTTCAAATGAGGAAAGAAACTACTGTATCTTGCAGGAATGAGCACACCTGACTGATTGACGTCAATGACTCAACTGGCATGACAAGAAAAGTTTAGGAATATAGATTGGCAAAGTAAGGAATGGGTCTAAAGCAGATTACAATTGCTTCGGCGCTGGTGTTTTTGGATCTGAAAAGGGTCACGGAAGCACATGTGAATTGAATAATTGGCAATATAATTGATGAATATTTGATGAGCGCCATGAATGAACCAATTAATCAGTGGCGACTTATCGGCTGACGCACTAACCCCCGCTGAAACAGCAATCTAAAAAGCACACGCCAAAGACTTTCTCTATTTTTTTCTAGACTCGAAAACACGCACCAAGTTTGCCGGCAGCGCCTGGAAACGGACCTGCCGAGGCGCGATGCGACCGAAAACCGATGCTACCCGAATGCGGTGCGCCCATGATGGCGGCCGAAGACGACGTCGGCGACATGAGCACACCGGCGTGCATGCTTCGGGTCAGTCGATCGCCCGAAAACATGGCAAAATCCGCCACTGGCGTTTGATCGTCTTCGAACTCGCGCACGGACAGCAACGCCGCGTCGGAGTACTTGCGATTCTCTGTTTCGTCGAACAAATGCGAAGTGTCCATCTCGACGGCCGAGGACGGTCGCGTGCGACAGAGTAAGTCCGACTGGGCGTCCACTGAGCACGATGACGCCTCCGAGACGGACTCCGCAAACTCTGGCAGTCCTCCGCCGGAGCTCGAGGCGCTCGGTGGCCTCGGACTCGGACCCCCACCGGCGCCATAAAGAGTGTTCGTGTTGTGGCTACCGAACAGCGCCAGTCCAACCGGGCGACGCCGTCCACCGAAACTGTCGTCGAGTTGTTCCGAGTGCGATCGTCCCTTGTTCGTTACAGTTTCATTGGCGTTGTCGTTCTCACGGCCGTCTGCCGACCGAGCGGACATACCGTCGGCTGTGGCCGTGCTGCCGAACGCCTCCGGTAGACTTCGGCGTGCGCCACCGCCCGGCAGTGACGGGATGCACAGTTGATTGCTGCTGGAGGGCGGCAGTGTCAGACCGGTCGGTCGTCGGACGACCACGGTGCACGGCGCTTGTACGCTGACAGGCATGCCAACGTTGTCGGTGCTGCCAGCTGTGCTCGTCGGCGTCAGCACCGCTGAAACGTCGTCGAGGTCGATGCTGGAGCTGCCGGCGCTCTCCATGTCGTCGTCGTCGCATGACGAGCCACCACCGGCCGCTGTATGCGTGACAATGTCCGGCTTCTTCCGCGGTGGCACGTTAAAGTGAAACTGAAACTCCTCCGCCCGTTTCATGATAACGACGCTGTGCATATATTTCGTCGCACAACATGCAACACTCGACAAGATTGATGACGTTTGCTCAATAAATCCTCCACAGTTGTTTTTGGTCGTCAGTCATTCCGCCCCGCATCGGTTCGAGAAAAATCGACGGGCGAGCAGGATTATGTCCGTTTTATATCAACAATAGTGAGTATTGTTTCCATTGAGTTTCCGTCGCTCAAATACTATGATAAGTTTGACTATTTTCTACCACTGCCGTAATTACACGACGCGGCTGCACGTGACTATCGTGTCTATTTCATATTATTCCTGTGTAATTAGTAATAAATAATATGAAATGACGCACATGAATTTATACACAAATTATTATTATGCGGAAAATCAAACTGATTAATAATAAAACTATATAGTCCGGAACATTCACGAACAATGCTCTGTCAGGTCAAATAGTAGATATTTACATTAGGTACACCGTAACGCTACGGCGGCAAGCAAGCAACTAGTGAAGTGCGCAACGGAAAGTATGCTCTAGAGGCTTATAAACCTGCGCACAATGATAAAATTCCGTTAATTATCGCATGTTCCACTGGATTAATGGTCAACAACTACAGAAACGTTTTGTTTGCATGCAATGTTTACAATGTATATGAAAGTCTTACAGAAAAATGAGTAGCTGAAAATAACCCTTACTAACTCTTGAAAATACAAATCGTGATTCGTTTTCTTTTTTTCTGGGTCAGTTTTCAGTGTAAATTTTTCGGTGAGTGAAGCAAAATCGTCCGGGTAATTGAATATTAGTTTAAAAAAGAACGGTAAGTAATACAATGCTGTCACACGCTTTAAATTTAACTATAAAACAGCAGAGCTTCTCAAGTATTCTAAAGCACACGAAGCAGGCGGTTTGAGCTGGGAACAACAAGCCGGTGATTACCGAAACAAACCACCACGTTTCCCACGTTTAACAAGAGCGGGACTCGAAACCAACAGAGGCACGGGCACAAAAAGCGCCGTTGAAAGCGCGCATAAAGAAGCACAGAAAGTTGGATACTGCCATTGCAGTGCATACTGAGCCATATAGCGAAAGCTGGAACCCGCGATACACTGAGAGGCTTATATTTACATACATGTGTATAGCTATTTATGAGTCATGCGTTTTTTCCCTGCGCAGCGCCATGAGCAAAATTTGCCTACGCATGCGCACGCACATTCGACGTTTAAGTGGTGCGTCTGTGTGTCCGTGTACATAGTTGAAGCCTTGTAGTGCGTTTTCTTCGGCCGTTTCTCGCGTTCAAACGGACACTGTCACATCCAAGAACTTTCTCGAACTCGGGGAGTTTGTAAAAATAGGTTTTTTGTTATTGAGGAAACACTCTGAGGAGCGAAAAAATAAAATTTTCAATAATGCTAGCCCAAAACCTTGACACGGCAAAAAAACAAAAGGAAAACGCGGCGTGTGAGACCCAGAAAATATGGTATGGTGGGAATAACATGTGTAGGATCTGGAAAAGGGTTTGCGCGCGCATGTACCGCATGCAAACTTGCGCTACTATACTCCACGGTGTTGAATCACTTGTCCCAATTCAGAATGAGAATGAGAGCATTCAGTTTCTATTCGTAGTGAGATCCTGGAGAAATGGATTTACGCGAACGGTCTTCTCGAGTACTGGGAAGCACCGATCGTCTGACTGGTACAGTTTTAAAGTAGTCGTTAAACGTTTTTCTTCGAAGCGATGGCTCAGAAAATTATGCAGTTAAATGAAGAAATTTCTAACACGGTAGAAACATTCTTTCAAATCTCAAAGTATAAGCGCAGCTGCTGTAGTAACAGCGGGAGCGCCAATTGACGTCATCAAGCTTAACGGATAACACAGAAAGAGCGAGAGAGACACAACAGCGCGTGCATGTGTTGTTGTTGATAACATGGAAAAAGCGGCAAAAATATTGCGCACACACTCACGCACTCAGGCGGAGCGCGCGGCCCGCTCGGTTTGTTTGATGAAGGCATGGCTAAGGTTTCAACTGCCATGTGTATGCGCACGCATCGGCGTCACGATGGGAGCTGAATGCTTTGCGAACATTTGTTCAGTCGTTTTTCACATGTCTGGAATGTTTTTCCATGTCGGATAACTAACGCTCTACTGCGGAATCTGCCGGTGGATTTGAAGCGTGATTGGTGGGAACACTGAGGCGCCTTTACGGAAATCCATTCCAATTTTCGCGCAGTATTTGAAATCTCACACAGTTCTTGGCCACTTGTTCATTAGTGCGGAACGACTGAAGTCAGCTTGAGGAATACTTCAAAAAGCAAACAGGTTAATAACGAACAACGAAAAAGAATATGCATGTTAGTCGAAGAACGAAGGAGCGTAAATGTCGAATGAAAGAATGAAATTAGAGATGAAAACTTGCGTTGATGTTGTCTAGTAGCCCTACAAAAGCAACGTTTGACGCAAATGCGTATTCGGGTGTGCACATATTCATATTCACATGTTCACATACGTGCATTTCAGTCGAAGAATTTGAGCAGAAAATGCTGAAATAACCCGTAATTTATAAGAATTCCTAGTCAAACGACATTTGAGTGAACGGATCACGTGTTCAATGAATGGTAGCCGCTTTACCGGTTGAGGAAGTTTAGTGTCTTCAGCAATATCAGCGGTTCTCTCCTGTTGTTGCAAGTTGAAACTTATATTATGGACAACATGAATGAATAATTTAAGAAATGACACATTAACAACACTTTTCCGACTCTCGACAGAGCTCTAAGTATACCATAGCTCTCTAAAACTTCACGAGTAGCAAACGATGAGCAATCAGCTGGTTCTTAATTTGGATATTTTCAGTCTCAAAATAGAATATTATTATGTCGTTCATCATTCAGTGATTGCCAGCTGATGACGCAAAACTCAAAATTACATGCACATCTACATACATGCAATAGCACTGAGCATTGGTAACAACATCTGATTAATCACAATGCCTGCCAATGACACCTGCCTGATAATGAAAATGTCACAATTGAGATCAAAGACATTTTCATTATTAAAAATAACAGTCATGAGATCCACAATCATGTTTACAATCAACCGTATACATTAAGAAACCCCTAAAACAAAACAAGTCTAACATGTCAAAACGTGAGTTTGGTTAAAATAGTGACAGCAAGCAACCAAGCCACAACGAAATGACATGTCTGCCAAAGTATAGCACGAAATAAAAATGGTCAGTCCGCATTATATCAGTTCTAGAAAGAGTTGTTGTCCAGGCCAGCAAAACAACACAAAAAACTCGACAAGAGAGTGTTTTTCGCTACGCAAGCTGGTTGGTTTCCAGATAGTTGTGCCAAGTGTAGCTGCACTCAGCTTACATGTATATTGCCATAGTTGTTATCGCTGGCGTACAAGCATAAAATGCGCTACATATGCAGGGAGTGTATCCAATGTACACATAGTGGCGTATGTATGTAAGTAACATGTACAACGAATGTAGCTAAGGTTTGAAACGGTTATGAGTCATCGATGTGTACAGTTTCACATACATTGTACAACGTATGTACATGAGGACTGTATGAAAACGGGAGTGAGAGCGGACACATACATATACAGACATGTATATCAATAGCGAGTCGCATACAATTCAAGTCACAGTTGTACACACACTAACACTATTGTACTGAATGAAATACATTTGAAATTGCATGGTTGTTCAAGTATACGTCTACCGGTGTATGTCTCGTATATGTTAGTTATACAAAAGTATAAGAGCGATGATATTTGTACAGTGCAATTATAGAGGCTTGCGAGCTTTAGCCTCATGTTTCCACAGTTTTGTTATGCGTATGCTGCAAAGGTTCCATCCAACATGTGGGCTAAGGCTGCAAGTACACATGTGTGTCAGTAAGTTACAGCATGTGTCCATATTTTAATCAATGGGTTTCGTGGATTCCGCGAGATTACAAATGGCATGGGTTCATTCATAAAGACATGCGCATAAAAACCTATTAGCGTATTAGCCGACATTGAAGAATACAATTATGCTTTTGGAAAAAATACATACGATGCAACTGTTCAATATTATTCAATTTAAAGATCATTCAAATCATGGGTTAACGCTTTCAGAGGCCATATTCAGACATTAGCAACGTCTGAACTGCGTTTAGAGAAGAGTAGTTTCATCAATAAGCAACCAATGGAGTACATGTACCCTGGCAACCTGTAAAATTCAGTCTGATGACTGGTTTAAAAAGCCGATAAACCAAATATGAAGCATCCATTCATTTCATACAGTCAGCAAAAGCTCTGTAACCAAGGGATACAAGCCGCAGACTGAGCGACACTTTTTTGACACACATTACCCAAAAAGCATACACAACAGAAAAACCTGTCATGACAGAAAAACTCACTCCGCAATGCTGTGAAGCATGAAAACACAAATGCGTACACATGAACAGAATTTGCGTTGAGGCTGAAAAATTGTCAAAAATCAAATCCGCTTATTTTTAAAAAGGTAAAGTTGTTATCGTTGTTCTGTTGATATCATCGTTGCTACAAGTTCAAGTAGGAATAAAATCTGAGACAGCCACCGGTTCATTCAAATGCTCATAGTCCACTAATGTGCCAGCCGAGTCACATGTTCATATCATTCTATGTATTTCTCGAGCACATGAACAAAACAGGATTCGTCAGCTGAATCAACGTTGTAATTACGCCAAAAACTCGGTTGTTCCGGCTGAATCACAAATGAGGTCGCAAAAAAATCAAAAACGAAACCACACAAAGTGCTCATTGAAGCAACAATTGGTGCGAGACAGAAGTCAACAGGCTGTCATAACTAACCATCTTTATCAGCCATCGTCATGCGTGTCTTGCCGTTCTCATGCTTCAGTCCGTTCGTGCGTCCATTTGCAATTTGCTGCGGCATGAACGACTCGGGAATCACAATCAACATTTGACTTCGATATCGGAGGCGATCGAACGCGGCGGCGATTCGCGGCATCTTACTCGCGTTGTCGGCGGTAACGCTGCTTAACGTTGTCGGATGCGCGCGAACGCTGGCCGTATGCGGATGCAGCAGCATGTTGCGAGCGGTGGCGCAGCGTTTGCGAGCGTTGCTGTTGTTGTTGTTGTTGTTGTTGGTGGTGGTGGTGGTGTTGGCGTCTGTTGGCAGTGTGAATGGTGATGGCGGCGGAATGCACGGTGCAAAGTCAACAATTGGACTGGCGAGCGAGTCGCACATGGTCTGCACCAGGCGGCAGTGTGCTTGACCGGCAACAGTGACGTCGCTGTATTTGCTTGTTCTTGGGAAAAGTCGCTGACCACGCAGAAATTCTGGTGCTGTTTGCGATGTATACTATGAGGTCACACGTGAGTCACGGCGAACGTACGCGCGGCAGTGAGGGAGATTACACAGTTTGCAATTACTTATGTTGCGAAATTTTAATCGAATTCAGCTGTCGTGCTCTTCTATAGAAGTCAATTAGCGATATGAGTTTGCGAGTTTGATTTTGTGAGTGAAAATTCTAGTGGAAATGTGCAGATATTTGACAGTGGTGGACACAGCTTATTGGTCAAGTGCTTGGCAGGAATTTCCACAGTAGCGAAAAGCACCAGAAAAAAATTGAGACAATGAGTTTTTGAATAAAATGAAAGTTCGACGGAGCACAGTGAATCGCTAAAAATCGTACTTTAATTGGTCGCTTTTATATATTGCTGATCTGACATTCAGACCACCGAATATGTACCGTCTGAATGTTAGTCACCCTTTTTCCAGGGTTCATTTATTTTTTCGCCATCTGGAATTGTAAACAAATCAGGTGTTTTTTTTTTCGAAAATACTAAACTTTGGAAACGTGCTACAATGTCAAAATGAACATCATTTTCTGAACCACATCTGGCGGTGTGGATAGGTGGATAGATGACTTATTTTCAAGTATAAAATAACTTCACGATTTTATTCCGATATACAAATGTAGATGGATTACGGCTTTTGACTTTTGACTTCTATGAACTTCTGACTAAGATATCAGAAGAGTTTACGACAGAACAACCCAAGAACCAATTTATTGCACATTTCGGCCCACATGACACAGATATGTACAGAACCACACTTAAAGTAAACTGTAAAAAGACTCCACCGACCGACAAAATTCATTGCAAAAAAATTATTCACTCATCTAGGGTCTTAAAATTTGCCTCCATTATTAATCAAACACAAGCGACTTACGTTTATATAAAGGACATAAAATTTTTAAAGACGATGAATAATATTCTATAATTTGTTCATTTGTGACTTCCTCGGCAGACGCGCTGAAAAAGTTTAAAAGCAGACACGGAAAATTAATCGCGGACAAAATAGAAACTGAACGATGCAATAAAAACGGTCTGAAACGTTACTGGTGACTAAAATGCCGACAGAAACACGTGTAACACGCGATGGATGACACAGCAGTGCATCATTTTTTCCAACCGCACACGCAAAGAAAGGAACAGAAGACAACGTTTGAAAAGTACGATGACTAAACGCTGGTGCACGTTTTAGTAGTGCGTTCACATAAATGAAAGCATAAATTGGATATTTGTCAAAAGACCATTGTTGTAAAGGCGTTACTTATTTCACTTGGTATGACGAGTTTTTTAAACGTACTATACTTATTTCAAAGTGTGTGAGCGTACAGCAGCATTCAGTTGTTGTATGTCATTACAAAAAGCTTAGTAATAATAATAATAATAATAATAATACAAAATTGATAAATTTTAGATTTATGACACAGCATTATAGGAGATGAAAAAGATGAGTTACAAGCTTCAACGAACGTTATGGTGTTAACATACAGTCTTAAAACTTTTGAAGTAATCATCACGGGGTGATTTCCTATTTGTAATGGTAACATTTACCGGAAAACTTGTCTACATATGAAAGTGAAACTGAATGGCAAGAACAAACTGATCTAGAAACAATAGAAACTAGATGTAACCTTTTGTGGAACGGAGCAAACGTGCAGCGAAATTTTCATTTCTATTTCACGTTATGTCTAATGGGTGTCTGTGTTTGTTGACATGATTTTCGGCCTTCACAACCAAATTCAGTGCAATATGGATGACTCATAGACTACCGCCTCTCCTACATGTCGTGTTCATTCTATTGGCTGCTTGCTGTGTGTGAATGAAATTCAGGAGCAATGAATGCGACCAACCAACCAACCGCCGTGTCTCGCAGACACGCCGTCTGTGCGTGCGTCTGTCACACAGTCACAGAAAAACACGGCCACCGCACAGGAATTTGCAGCGAATTTTGCTCCAGCTTGGCAGTCTGTTTTTTCGCAGTTTTGCATTTCCTTTTAAAAGCCGTTGATAGGAAATCTTCATTTTTTAAAGTCCTGACTTTGAAGTTACCATGGAACCATGCGTCATTGCTTCCCAAGATCTCGGATCTAAAAACGCGAATAAAACGCAATCATAAAATCGGGCACTCGATTTACAAATCTCGTAACGGTGGTGCTGAAAAATTCACACGTTTCTAAATTATGAGTGTGTAAACAAAACTGGCCGCGACGGCGGTGGTACACTAAGAACCGGAAGGAAGTGGAGCTCGGATATATCTGCAATTATAACGGAACGTTCGCTGATTGGCTGTTTCAGTTCATCGTGTTGTCATAATCACATTCGTTTCAGATTCTCGCCGTATATGATAAAATACGCACACTGAAATTCCAGACGGGATCCAGTCATGAATAGCTAACACATAAACCTTGTCTGGTATGAGTCATTCACTCAGTTTCAATCCCTAAAATTGCTCTCTAAAGGCCACCCTTGTCGTCACCTCTAGCTGCAGCAACAAATCAACGTTTTTTGAAAAACTAACAAATCATAGAATGGTATCTCACAAATCACTGTAGCAGGCATCTGTGCTGTGACTATCAGCGTGATCCAGTTCAAATGCAGCCAACCGGCTAGTTGTGTGTGAATTTGTCGAAAAGAAAACTGGCATTAATGCTGGATGGATTTGTCAAATTCACTATGCGTCATGAATGGAGGAGTCAAAATGGACCATGTCCCTTTTGTTCCACACCCTAAAATGTGTCACCGCTTTTATAACATGGGACACAGTGTGTAATCATGATGAATGATTTATATTTTCGATTTTCATTTGTTTTGCAAAATTGCGACGTGTGTGAAATTTTTAATATAAAATATGGGCCAAGAACAAAGCATTCGATTGGATGACTAAGCACGACTATAAAACAGAGTCATTCACAGAGAAAATAGGCCGCAAACACATTTGTGATGATATTTTTGAATTTTCAAAATGCGAATTTTCACGCAGCGGAAATGATTGCAGCTGGAGGAACGACTTTTTTCAAGGGAAAATAATTTAGAACACGAGTAAAAGAGAAGAAAAAGATAGTAAAACGACGCCAAAGCGTTACGGTATTGGGAAATTACAACGACGATTATGGACGAGTATGAGTCACGTACAAACTGACGACGTTTTACAACAATCAAAGCACGCTTTTTTTCAGTATTTTTGGTTGAAAGAGGTGAAGCGATTGCAATTTTTCTGATTACGCACCATTATTTATTCTTTCATACCGAATAAATTCTGCCAGACAAACGCTGTGTCTGAGCTCAGTTTTATTCTTACTACAATATTTGGAATGTAGGAAAAAGAACATCCAGTTATTTGAGAGCCGTGCACGGATTTTCCCATAATTTTTTGCCCAGAATTTTGTCACAACTCATGATGTTTCACCGATTTCAGAATATCCTGTAGCCGAAGGTTTCTTTTACCATCTTCACAAATCTTCAACTAATGGCAGGGACAGAAAAACCAATGAGTTGTTGACTTTTCGATTGTACACAACATGTATGCAGTATGCAGCATGCATCAAGATCAAACACTTTCAACAAGACAATTTGAAAAAAACTGTGAGAGTAAAAAATCCTTTTGAATAAAAAAATGTCGTCTTTAACATTGAGATCAACGCTCAGCCAACCTTGCAGCCACATGACGTTGCAGAACGTCGACGATTGATTTAGTTTCTCAATCAGCATTTGGAGGAACGGTGCAGAGGACGCGGTCGCCCTTGACTTGCGGCCTTGGTGGCTGGACAAAACGCTGTCGGATTGAATTTTTCGATCTTTCGGAAATTTCACCACCGCGAATGATTTACCGCTGCTCGGCTTATCTGGAATTTGTTTTACTTTTATGAAAATTTATGTTTCTCATTCTTATCAACCCGATTCGGCTCAATGGTCTCTGTGTCCTCGCAACATGACTAATTGGCTGAAAAGCCAAAAAATACCCAAGAAATCCGAACCTTCCGTCGGTTCCTCCACATTGTTCTGCTTCGTCAAACATCGTTCATCCACAGAGACCGAGTGGTCGACCACAGCGGGGGGTCCAGCGGGTCCGCTTGGGGACGTCGAGCAAGTCGCCAGGTCCTGATTCTCACAGGAGTAGTCGTAAAGAATCAGGTTGCAACCTTGAAGATCCGCAGCGTCCGGTGTTGCTGGGTCGGAAATCACATTGGTCGCTGCAGAACTCGTTGGCGTGTCGCCGCTGTGAGGCTGCACAGAAGAGGTCACCGAAAGCGTCTCGGTTTCGTTTCGCGGACAGGGTGACTCAGAATTGGCTGAGGTTGGAGTGAACACGCGACACTTGCGGTAAGAGGAGCACAGCTGATTGAGCACCTCTTTTGGGCCGAGCTGAAATATGTTTGTTTTGGGAAGGTTCCTGTTTCTTGACTTGACACATACAACACAATCTTGAAATTGACTTGTTACAGTTCAAACTAAGCTAAACTGACTGAACTACTAAAAGCACGTGGAATCAGATTTTAAGCACAGATGACGTGGGGGCTTGTAACAATACCTTGTTCTGTTCTAGCCGTCGACGTATCAGCTTTGAATAGAACGCATTTACGGCACTTTTGATGTGCGCGTCATTGTAGTCAACGAAACCGCGACAATCAACGATCACGAACTGTATCGGAGAAGTTTGAAATTTTAACAAAGTTTTGAATGAATGTTTTGTGTTAGAAGCAAAATAAAACAACAACAACACGAATATGATACGATGTATGCCAACTGATACGCCGAATCATCAGCGTATCAGGTTGAAAGTGAAACCGAAATTGGTGAGCTCAGCTTTTTTGTACAACATTACTTTACGCACGTTTTCGGATATCCTAACAAATATTTCGGTAAAGCTCAAAACACTCTCCTGTCACACTAAATAAAAATGTTCGAAGTGGTGTCCGGTCCGGTATCCTGTCTCGAAAATAAAAGTAAAAAATGCGATGGTGGTTTTGATACTCACCGCTGATTGTTGTTTTAACATTTCCAGATCATCTCCAAATGTCACGATCGCTTAGTAGTCTACTGGTCGGCCATATTCGTTTTTGAACAAAACATTCACTACAACTCGCATTCACCATTAAAAAAACAATAAAATTTTTTGAGCTGCTTTTAATTTCTGGATACCGCGGTGATCAGAACACCGAACACAACTTCGCACGATTTTAGTCAGCGTGTCGCGTCCGCGCCCTTACCTTCTCCTTGGCGCAGTGCAGTATTTCGGCCAATGTCTCGGGCGCAATCTGCAGTGAGCCCAATTGCGTTGTGGAAGGGTGCACTGGCAGGTCAGCAATTGGCTCGGTCACCGGGTCGCCAACGGTCAACGGAGTTGAGAACTTGCGGAAAGCGCCTGACTCGACTTGTGACGGTAGAATCGCCGGTGCCGACGCGCATTCAAGGAGGGCGCCCGTTGAAGCGCACGCTGCGTCCTGCTCGAAGGGAGAGGCGTGCTCGAACGCGCTCTGTCCCGCGCTCGAACCATGGAAGCCGCTGGAAATGTTCGGCGCATTTCGGCGGTTCATCCTCAGCACCGTTGACAACATTGGTTCGTTGTTGTTTTCAAGTGTTTAGAAATGTAGTCCTTCATCAGACGTGATTGACTGCAGCATCTTCGAATGAACACACAAATTTAAGGCACTGCAAAGAGAAATACGCTTTTTATGGCTTGTGTACTATTCGGGCGCGATTCCGGCCCGAAGAATTTCGGCCCGCTCATTCCGGCCCGAAGAATTTCGGCCTGAAGAGTTCCGGCCAGACAATTCCGGCCCGGAGAATTCCGGATATTTTGGAAAGGGTTCCTCTTTTTAAAAAAATCAAACAAGACAAACATTTTTTTGATCATCATAACTGTAACATGTGAACATCGATATTTTATTACCAAAAAATCACTTCGTGTGGTTTAATATTGTTCGTGCTGGCGAAAATTCATCGGGCCGGAATTCTTCGGCCCGGAATTCTTTGGGCCGGAATTATCCCAGGCCGGAATTCTTCGGGCCGGAATTCTTCGGGACGGAATTCTTCGGGCCGGAATGAGCGGGCCGGAACTCTTCAGGCCGGAATTAGCGGGCCGGAATTGTACCCCCCCCTTTTTATAGGTAATCAGTGGGGTTGGTTTAGTTGGTAATGTGATGAAATAAATTGTAAATCAAAGCAAAAAGCCTTAAAGATACAAAATACCCGGAATAGGGAGCCTGTGTTCTGTCCGTTCCGAAATACTTTTTGGCTTTCATTAAAAGTAGACTTGACTAGGATGCTTGACCACTCTAACCATGGGCAATCTAACCAATCGAAAAAGGATTGATTTTTGATGTAAAAATGCTTGGCGCAAAATTTTTTATGACGTCATGAAAAAATGCCACAATGATACCACTACTAATTTATCACAGTTTCAGGTAACAGACGCAATACTGTAAGTAATAAAATTATATGAAGTAACCGTTTAGCAACCGAGCAAAATTTGCATAAGCACAACAGGTGTTTTGTGAAAAAAAATTGTTAACAAATTTCGAAATTTCAGTGAAATCTTTTGAAATGTGCTTTTTCAGCGCTGTTCAATTTATTTGGGAAATGTAAACACCACACCAACCCCCCCCCCCCCCCCCCCCCCCCCCCCCCCCCCCCCCCCCCCCCCCCCCCCCCCCCCCCCCCCCCCCCCCCCCCCCCCCCCCCCCCCCCCCCCCCCCCCCCCCCCCCCCCCCCCCCCCCCCCCCCCCCCCCCCCACCCCCCCCCCCCACCACACCCCCCCCCCCCACCCCCCCCCCGACCCCCCCCCACCCCCCACCCCCCCCCCCCCCCACCCCCCCCCTTTTTCCCCCCCCCCCCCAAAAGCCTTTTTTAAACTTGAGCCCAAAACCCCCCCACATGTTGCCTAAAGTTTTTCTAAGTGAAGTATTTTCCAACTTTCCGCTCTACGATTATTATCTAAAAATGCGGGAGACGCATATAAAAGGAGGAATATGGCCTTGTGTAAGCAGTGAAAGACTTGGCTCGACAACGCTTTTCAAGTCTCTGATGTGGTACACACGGATACAAGTACATAAGAGTCATATTTTTGCGCCGCGTTTGTTGTTTACAAGCTTGTTGAAAAGCGTAAAAATTTTGAAGTTATCTAGATATTTTTCAATTGTCCTCTTCAGTTTAGTCTAAAATCACATCATGTGCGAAATTCTGTACAGCATGGCCGAATAAATGAGGCAGTCCATCAAGGCGGGATTAGTCGCTGACTAGGAGTTGTCTTTTTCAAAAATGCCAACATAATTTCCAATCATGTGTGCAAGGGAGAAAGAATGAACAGAATAATACGGATAATCCATTAGTTTAAAAAAACGCGTCAAATTTGGCATACAATTTGGTTTCTGAACTTCTTTTTCTTTCATTCAAAATTCGCGCGCTCCTTGCACCATGAAAAAAGCTGCCATGTTTAATCGGCTATACTGTAAATTCTGTGCAAAAAACAGAAACATCAGAGATTGCAAAACATTGCTGCATGTAGCTTTACCGTTGTTGCTAACGTACGCACCGCTGTGCATACAGCAGCACCAGTGCAAAAAGTGTTGTCTTCCGTTGATTTTCACTCTTTTTACCAAACTCTTGTGACAGGATAAACCGGTGAGTTATTGCCACAGAAGGAGACCTTGCGTTCCCAATGCCTCTGCGATACACTTTGTGCAAACCAGTGTCAGCGATCTAAAGTCTGATCGTTATTTTAGTGGTTTTAGAGGTCGCTAAATGCTTGAAAAAAGCAAATGTGAAAGTTTCATTTGTCTACAATGTACGAGGGTTGCCACTTGCAACCGAAATAAAGAATAAACGGCGCAAAAATATGATTCTTATGTACTTGTATCCGTGTGTACCACATCAGAGACTTGAAAAGCGTTGTCGAGCCAAGTCTTTCACTGCTTACACAAGGCCATATTCCTCCTTTTATATGCGTCTCCCGCATTTTTAGATAATATTCTGACTTTTACATAAGCCACAAAGGTCGGACCAAAATCACAATACGTTGGTCACACATTCTTCTAAACCCCAGACAACTCAGGTTTTTCATTTTTCGTTTTTAGGCCAATTTCGTCTATGCTATTTCTACGGCCGATTCGGCCGAAATCGTCACGATTCAGTAGCTAGAGTTGCTCACATAAAAAACTAACCCAAAATCCGTGATCAGTGCATTGAATTACCATGGAAAACGCCCTTTTCTTGTTTTTCATTTCTGGACCGATTTCGCTAAAGTCCACGGTCGATTCGCCCGAAATCGTCACGATTCGGTATCTAGAGTTGCTCACATAAAAAAACTAACACAAAATCCGTGATCAGTGTATTTAATTACCATGGAAAACACCGTATTTTTGTTTTTCATTTCTGGACCGATTTCGCCAATTTCCACGGCCGATTCGCCCGAAATCGTCACGATTCAGTAGCTAGAGTTGCTCACATAAAAAACTAACCCAAAATCCGTGATCAGTGCATTGAATTACCATGGAAAACGCCGTTTTCTTGTTATTCATTTCTGGACCGATTTCGCTAAAGTCCACGGTCGATTCGCCCGAAATCGTCACGATTCGGTATCTAGAGTTGCTCACATAAAAAAACTAACACAAAATCCGTGATCAGCGCATTGAATTACCCTGGAAAACACCCTTTTCTTATTTTTCGTTTCAGGACCGATTTAGCCAATTTCCACTGCCGATTCGCCCGAAATCGTCACGATTCAGCATCTAGAGTAGCTCACGTAAGAAAACTAACCAAAATCCGTGATCACCGCATTGAATTACCCTGGAAAACATCTTTTTCTTGTTTTTCGTTTCCGGACCGATTTCGCCAATTTCCACGACCGATTCGCCCGAAATCGTCACGATTCAGCATCTAGAGTTGCTCACGTAAGAAAACTAACCCAATATCCGTGATCAGCGCATTGAATTATCCTGGAAAACACCCTTTTCTTGTTTTTCGTTTTTGGACCGATTTCGCCGATTTCCACGGCCGATTCGCCCGACATCGTCACGATTCAGCATCTAGAGTTGCTTGCATAAAAAACTAACCCAAAATCCGTGATCAGTGCATGGAATTACCATGGAAAACGCCGTTTTCTTGTTATTCATTTCTGGACCGATTTCGCTAAAGTCCACGGTCGATTCGCCCGAAATCGTCACGATTCGGTATCTAGAGTTGCTCACATAAAAAAACTAACACAAAATCCGTGATCAGCGCATTGAATTACCCTGGAAAACACCCTTTTCTTATTTTTCGTTTCAGGACCGATTTAGCCAATTTCCCACTGCCGATTCGCCCGAAATCGTCACGATTCAGCATCTAGAGTAGCTCACGTAAGAAAACTAACCAAAATCCGTGATCATCGCATTGAATTACCCTGGAAAACATCTTTTTCTTGTTTTTCGTTTCCGGACCGATTTCGCCAATTTCCACGGCCGATTCGCCCGAAATCGTCACGATTCAGCATCTAGAGTTGCTCACGTAAGAAAACTAACCCAATATCCGTGATCAGCGCATTGAATTATCCTGGAAAACACCCTCTTCTTGTTTTTTTGTTTCTGGACCGATTTCGCCGATTTCCACGGCCGATTCGCCCGACATCGTCACGATTCAGCATCTAGAGTTGCTTGCATAAAAAACTAACCCAAAATTCGTGATCAGCGCATTGAATTACCCTGGAAAACACCCTTTTCTTGTTTTTCGTTTCTGGACCGATTTCGCCAATTTCGACGGCCGATTCGCCCGAAATCGTCACGATTCAGTATCTAGAGTTGCTCACGTAAGAAAACTAACCCATAATCCGTGATCAGCGCATTGAATTACCCTGGAAGACACCCTTTTCTTGTTTTACGTTTCTGGACCGATTTCGCCAATTTCGACGGCCGATTCGCCCGAAATCGTCACGATTCAGCATCTAGAGTTGCTCACGTAAGAAAACTAACCCAAAATTCGTGATCAGCGCATTGAATTACTACGGACTAGACTTTTTTCCTATTATTTTTCATAGCTCAGACAAAATTCGTAAGAGTGAAAAACTGATACTCAGTCAAAATGCTACGAACTTTCAAAAATGCAAAATTTTGACTCAAAAAAGTGCCCGGGCAAAAAAATAAACTAAATTTTCAGAAAATACGGATGAAATTACCCTAGGAAACATTTTTGTTCAACTGTGAAAGTGTCCCAGCTAAAAATTGAAAGGGCGAACACTTAAAACCAGGTGAAAACCCTCCGAACTTTTAAAAATGCCCAATTTTTTACCCAAAAACAGGGTCTGGGTAAAAAATTAACCCAATTTTCAAAATCTCCGTATGGAATTACCCCAGGTAACATTTTTGTTCGACTGTGAAAGTGTCGCAGGTAAAAATTGAAAGGGCGAACACATATGATTACATACCAGAAAAAAAAATAGAAACAAAAATAAGTAACACTGTTTTCAGAATAGGTTTTTCGTGTCTACAGCGTATGAAAAGTAGTCGGATAAAAATTTTTTCGCGGCTCCAAGCACAACTTTGGGTGTTCGTTTCGTGTGCACGGAACCAAGTTTGTGGCTTATACTATGCTCGCTGGACGCAGCGAGCAAATTTGAAAAAAGCGCGCGAGGGGATAACGGCTCATATTATGCGTGATGCGCTCTCCGCTCGCTGCGCTCGCTCGCGCATCCGCATGATTGGCTCAGTAATATTTTCTGTTTGCCGAATTTAGTCTCAAAGCGCTTCAAAAAAAAAAAAAAAAAAAACCCCAAACCACAACACACCCCAACCCAAACCACCCACGTACAGCATGTGTGCACACATTTGTGTTTGGGTGGACGTATTGTTCAATTGTTTGATATTTGCTCGATTTTTCCGGTTATCACAAGTTTTGGTTCATCACTCTACTTTTTTTCCAGAACTGTGAACGTATGCAAAGTAAACTTTTATTGATTCGATAATTTCAAGCACTGAAGTGAACTGTGAGCAAGTTCTTTGACAATGCAATAATTTTGTGAAAACGGGGCCCACCGCTCAGCTGCTTTTTACCAGCCGTTTCAATAGGACGCCAAAACGAACAAAGAGATGGTGCACCAAAAGTAGGCATTTTCACACCCAGATGTGTGTGTCATCTTTGGACATCAAATAATTTCAAACGCCTTTGTAATCATGGTGAGCAGAACTTCTTGTCCGCAGCTTATGAGCTTTGCGTGGTGACTTGTTGTTCTGTTTATCTCAGTTAAACAAAACAAACAAAAAACATGAAAGCAGAACATGAAATCATGAACAGGAAGTTTCTTGCTTTTTTTGCGAATTTTGAATAATGTTAAATTTGACTTGTTTTTTTTTCGGTGGTTTGGTGTTGGTTGGTGATGATGGTTCCGTTGACCGATCCTCTGGCCGCGAGAATGGAACAATCTAAGCCCCGCCTACTTCCGGGGACACCAGTAATATATCTGAGCCGTATTTCTTTCGGTCGCTTATTTTTCTTTCGATATCCAGTTGTGTTTATAATAGAGGAGTGTGTGACGCCTCGTCTCCGTAGAGGATCGCACCCTGGCCTTTTGGCTTAAAGGCGCGAGACTTTCCACTGAGCCACGGAGCCATTTTTCTTGGTTATTTTCGTACATTTTGTGTTCGGACTCAGTGACGAAGTGAATGAAAGTAAAAATGTGAACAGAATCAAAACCAACAAAACGACGCAATAATGTGACATTATGTGTAGGGATCGAGAATGTAACATCGTCATAGAATGACCAGTGTACAGAAAACCACAGACTATCATTTTCAAGACGCGCTACAACCCAAAGAACGGTACAGACGGCAACGCATGCTTTTGTTTATAGCGGAGGTAGCGGTGCAGTTGAGTGGTGACCGCCAGTGACACACCGCACACCAGTGTATGGAACAGGATGATGGAGATGATGACAAACGTCCACGTGTGCATCACATCCTGCACAATGAAAACACTGTCAAGTGAAATTTTGCAACAGGGTGGCGCAGAAGCGGCAGACTTTGGAAGCGCCGCAGCTGGCCAACCGTGGTTCAACCGTTCAACCATTTGAGCTGACAAATCTCCTCCAAATCAAGCCAAACGGTTGAACTGATATTAGCAGGTAGGGCGTCTGGAAACCGTGCCGTGGTCATGTCCCTGTGTATTTCTACACCATACTGTATTAATGTGTATCTGCTACAATGACAAACGGTAATCAGGGTTTTTACTTTGCTTATCAGTTAATTTTTTTATTGAAATGGCTCAGAAAAAGAGTAAAGTTTTTTGTTCGTTTCAATACAAACCTTCATTTCGTCTAGGCACGAGTGGCCTCCACCCTCGAAATAGCTTTCCGTTGCATTGATGCAACTGTGGTGACTCTCAAGCGCAACACTGAAAAACGCATGGTAGAGAGTTCCATACATTTTGCTGTGCATTTTGATCGAAATGCGCAACAAGAATAACAAAAAAGTGTTAAAAAACAAGTCAACCTGACTGTTGCCACAGGAAACATAACGACCAATACGACATTCGACACCAAACAGTAACTCTGGAGAAACGTTTAAGTTTTCATTTTCAGCAATCACATAGCCATTCAAATGAAACAATTGGTGGTATCAACTTCGAAGACAAATGCACCAACAAGTATAATGATGCAAATGAGTGTGACCATCGGCTTCTCCATCTTCAGCACGGCGATGCCGAGGGACAACGCCAACAGGCGAAACATGATCTCAAGGCAGCCGACGATCAGGCCGCCTGTCATGGCCCCACCGGACTGAAACGCATCTTGGATAACGTTAGCGATACACCGAACTAGGGTTGGGGGCTTTGAATTTTTTTTTCTCGTTTTTTAAATTGTATTTTTTGTGATCAATCAAAAAACTTTAAAAAAAAAATTCTAAAATAATTTTTTACTGTGCTCTAAAAATTTAGATTTTTGACATATTTTTTAAAAGTTCAAAATGTTTCAACCCAATTTCCTCGCAAACTTGATGTCAACCTTGATGTCGCCGGCCACTTCTCTGCTGTACAGCACGAGCGCACGCCGATGATCATTGGGTGCCGTCTGCAGATTGGACTTCAGACTGCTCGCCGTGATCATGACGACAATGAAACCAATGGCGACCACCGCTGATGCCGCCAACAGGCCGATGTAGTGGACGGCAGAAAATTGCTGCAGTTCGAAGTGAACGTGTGATGTAGTGTTCGAGTGATTGTAGTCTCTTGCGACAAGCTTTTTTCACCTTGACATGACACAACCGGCAGCAGCCAAAGTTGCCCTTGCTGCGCTCGGAGCACTCGAAGCTGGCGCCGCGCGGCTGATCGGCGAACGTCACTCGATCGGTGCTCTGGCTGGTTTTGCGCTTCGTTCGTGACCGTGACGTCGACTTTCTGTCGGACTGTACGCTTTGATTCGCCGAAGTCGATCCTGGAGAGGAGACATGGCCTGGGCAGCGTTTTGGGGATGTACTACCTGTTACTGTGTCTGATATGTCTGCATCTTTGGCTAGTCATGAAAGGAGGCTTGTTCTGAGAGGTTGACAGGTGTTGTAGTTGCCTGTTTTTGCATTCCGCCCTGAAACACTCCGCCTCTTTTAGAGGGGAGGGCTTATAAACGGGGTGCAGGCTTTATATGAAAAACTATTCGGTAAATGAGAAAATGTACGTCCGCATGGGTATGACCACGCACGCACCACCTGATGCTGGTGTTTTTTCGGAGGATTTTGATGAGCCGTGTTCCTGACGAAAAACGGGACGCGAAGACGGCATTGTGTTCTGAAATTGTGCCGCTTTTGCAGTTGAACACGCATTGAAGAACTGAACTAAAAAGGGTAGCATCTAGCGTTCTTAAGCAAAATTTTAAGCGTCATTCCTTAGAACATATGGAATGGCCAAAAAAACATGGCAGTTTTTTTCAGAGTGCAAGGAGCGCGCGAAATTTGAATAAAAAATAGACGTTCGCAAACTAAATTGTGTGTCAAATTTGATGTCGAATTTTTTAACGAATTTATTCTTCATGCTACATATTCTGTTTATTTTTTCCTTGCACACACGATTGAGAATTATCTTGGCATTGTTGAAAAAGAAAACTCCTAGTCTAGTCTGTGTCTAATCCCGCCTTGAGAATACACGGACTGCCATATTTATAACCCTTTATTGGGCCGCATCGTAGGTGTTTCAGGGAGAAGGGGGTATTTCGAATCTACCTGCCGTTGATGTTTCGCATGCCATTCAATGCAGTGCGTACTGTGGTGTAAAAATAACACGTCGTGTGTTTTTTTGTTTTTGTGTACTGCAGTGCATATTCCAAAAATCAAAAATATTTTCTTATGTGCATTGTAATAACGCAAGAATTACTCATCCAACACGTGCAATTTGCACTGCACGCAGGGGTTTCCAAACTTTTGGTCGCCACTGTAGATTTTCAACATGACATTTCATACCTGCAGAAATTCAGCTGCCGGTGATCACTGTTGTGCTGTAGTTTTTTAAGTGGTTGAGGCGTGGTTGGGGGATGGAAGTGTTGATGACAAAAAGTGTAATATGTGATTTGAAGATTGGGATCTTGTACTGGTTCAGTGGACCATTTCGTAGAAAAGTATACAAAATAATCACTAAATGAAAACTTTATAAACAGTTCAACATTTAACATTTTCAACTGGTTCGGTTCACAGAATACACCATATAACTCTCATTTGCCAGCTGTATGTAGTGTCATTATGTTTAGGGTGTGGTATAAAAATTAACAATTTGACCGGAGCACATGTTTTTTTAACCATAAAGAAAAATCCTTTTTGGTAAAGCGAAATTGAATGGAATGAAATGTTATCTTTTCTAAATAATTGATTTGAATGAAAAAGCATATAAAACAACCGAAGATGAGTGGGTGGGGTTAGGGTTGTTAAAATCGGCATTTTTGTTTAAAATTTTTTTTTCAAAATTTCAAAAATCAAAGTTGTGTTAAATCAATCAATCAGGGAGCTCCAAGAACCACATTTGATCAGTAGCGAAAGTGCGGGGGGTGGGGGGGGGTCCACCCCCCCCCCTCAGCCGAAAATCCTGCCCGTGCACGGGCAGATACCCGTGTACTACCCCCTAGGCATAGTTGTTCCAGAGCCGAGGGGTTGGGGGGGCCGATATAGATAGCTGGAGCAAATTTTCCAGATAGATAGATAGCTGGAAAATTTTGGGGGGGGGGCCGCGGGGGGGGGCATGTGACTTTGGGGGGCCGGTCAAAATTTTGAATTTTGATAGATAGATAGCTAAAACGCTAAAAAGCTATAAAAACAGCAAAATAATGCTAAAAATACAGTAAAAATCGAGTATAAACGCATATTTTACCTAAAATTAGCAAAATTTTCAAGAATTACGAGCAAAAATGGTCAATTTTGGTCAAAAATTGACTAATTTTATGTCTTCGAAGACAAAAATTTTTAGATAAGATAGCTGGCTGAGAAAATGTTTTAGATAGATAATAGCTGAGCCGAAAAAACCTGTCTGATAGAGATAGATTCGAAAAAATTTTGGGGGGGCCGCCCCCCCCCCCAGGCCCCTTTCCCCTAGAACAACTATGCCCCTAGGGCAGTAGCGAAAGTGCGGGGGGGTGGGGGGGGGGGGTCCACCCCCCCCCCTCAGCCGAAAATCCTGCCCGTGCACGGGCAGATACCCGTGTACCCCCCTCCCCCCTTTACCTCGACACGGGTACTAGACTCCCCCCCGCCTCCCTCCGCGAGAAAACACGGGATCGCACCCCCCCTCACGGTGGTCAATCTCATCTCAATTTTTTTCCAAAAATACCGTAATTTTTGCATTTTTTTGACGTTTGTGTCTGTCCCTGCATAGATTTTGTTGTTTCTGACCAAACAAGCAGCTTGTTTGCACAAAATATTATGTATTTTACAAGAATTTCTGTGTTTTTCTGAGGCAAAAATTTGGTATTACCCGTGCGATCCCGTGCACCCCCCCCCCTCACGAAATTTTTCTGCCAGTGCACCCCCCCCTCAGGAAAATTTGCTGCCCGTGCACCCCCCCTCACCGAGAAGGCACCTGACCCCCCCCCTCTAAAATTAGGCAAACACCCCCCCCCCTCACCCGAGGTCCCGCTTTCGCTACTGCCCTAGGGTTGTTAAACAAAAATCGAATTTTTTTTAAAAAGTGATTAAAAAAACAAAAATGCCGATTTTTTTTAATTCAAAAAATTTTCCTCTAATATGCTCTGAAAACCTCAAATTTGGCAAAATTTTTCGAAAGTTCAACAAAAATCTTCGATATTACCTCGTAAAACCGTCAGCAGTCCATTTTGGACCCCCTTTACCTCGACACGGGTACTAGACTCCCCCCACCCCCCTCCGCGAGAAAACACGGGATCGCACTAGGGTTGTTAAACAAAAATCAAAAAAATTTAAAAAAAAGTGATTAAAAAAATGGGTTGGCACGTTTTATGATATTACGCTCCAGTTAACTCACGCTCCCACATTGGATGTTCTCGGACATTGCTAAAACGGACCTAAACCTAAAAGCCAAACCTAAGCCTAATCTTAAACAAAACCTGTTCCTAACCTAATCCTAACCTAAGCCAAGCCTTTTTAAGGAAGTAGGAATCAAAATAACTGCGTTTTGAACGAGTTTTTGTTGAGGGCGGAGCGTGTGCAGGCGCGCCAGTGGATCATGAGCAATGAGCAATGCGGATGCGGGGCAGGTGCATATCATAATGAAGCGTTGCGAAAAAAATGCCGATTTTTTTTAAATTCGAAAATTTTTTCTCTAATATGCTCTGAAAACCTCAATTTTGGCACAATTTTTCGAAAGTTCAACAAAAATTTTCTTTGATATTACCTCGTGTAAAACCTTTAGCAGTCGATTTTGGACCGTTTTACCAACTGATTTCAGGCTTATACAACATCTGCGATGAAGTTTTTGAGCGTCCCAAAGGTTGGCTTACCATTTCCGATGCAGATAAGCTGACGATTCGCCTCGCAATCTAAATTTGAGCGTCCAAGCTGCTCCGTTTGCAATCGTTACGTTGTCTGGTTGCCGTTTCGTGTCCTGCCGTCGCGACTAGACAAAATAAATATAATTAAATTTTTTATTTTAAAAAAAAAAAATTTTAAAAAACCAATGGGGCCAACCAAAAACCGATCCCATAACACACACTGCTACACCGCCCCCTCCCGCATGCTCTCTGCTGATTTTTGTCCGTCATCCGTTCCCCCTTTACCCCACCACCACCCTCCTCTGTTTTGTTTTCCCCCCCAACACCACTCTACTCCCCTCCCACCAAACAAAAGAGACAAACCACCCCCCCCCACATCGATCATTCTTCTGATGTGGCGCACGACGCCACACCAAGCAGCAACCAGACAACGTAGCGCTTGCAAACGGAGCAGCGAGCACAATCGGACGCTCTGCGAGGCGAATCGTCACCTTATCTGCATCGGAAATGGTAGGCTAAGCTTTGGGACGCTCAAAAACTTCATCGCAGATGTTGTCGAAGCCTAAAATCAGTCGGTAAAACGGCCCAAAATCGACTGCTAAAGGTTTTACGAGGTATAATCAAAAAAAATTTTTGTTGAACTTTCGAAAAATTGTGCCAAAATTGAGGTTTTCAGAGCATATTAGAGGAAAATTTTTCGAATTTAAAAAAAAAAAATCGGCATTTTTGGTTTTTTTTTAATCATTTTTTTTTAAATTTTCATTTTTGTTTAACAACCCTAGTCGCGACACATCATCAGATTTGATCGAATTTCAAGCCGGTATGTGTATTTTCACTTGGGCTGGGTACAATAAGTGACGTTTTGGGGGTCAAAACACTAGAAGAGGCATGGTAACCAGTACCGTGGGCGGGGGGGGGGGGTGGGGGGGTACACCCCCCAGAGCACCCGAGACCGTCGGGTGGGGGGTGGGGGTAGAGATGTAAGAGTCAAAAAAAAATTTTTTTTTTAATTTAAAAAAAAAAAAAAAATAAAAAAAATGAGCATTTTTTTTTATTTTTTTATTAAAAATTTTTGAAATTTTTTCTTTAATGTGCCCTGAAAATGCCGTTTTTGGCATAATTTTTCGAAAGTTCAACAAAAATTTTCTTTGACTTTACCTTGTCACTTAGTCTTCAACGCTGCAGGTGGTATTCTGGATTGATTTATCGACTGTTTTCAGCCTTGGTGAGTGATGATCGACTCGCGCATTGAAGTACTTGAGCGTCGCAAAGGCTAGTTCAACAAATTCCGATGTCGCTAAGGTGAGATAGAAGCAGAGAACTCACATTTACGCATCGTTTTTCAGGATCTCGAAAGGTGGAAATTGCACTGTCTGCCACTGCAAGCGTAACTTCGTTGGTTGCTCGTTGCTGTTTCGCCTCGTGTCGTCAGCGTGATCACACCGGTTTGTTGTGCAACTTGTTTCCATGTTATTTGAGGTGAATTGAGAGGCAAAACACGAGACGTGATGTCGTCGGTGGGAAAATGGGGTCGCCGAAACCAAGTCTGAAATTTTCACCCTCCTCCCATATGAGTGGGGGTCATATGGTAAGTCGGTGGCTCCTCAGATGGTGATATTCGGACTCCCTGAAAAATTCTGAACAACTTTCATTTAAAAAAAAAATTAAAAAAAAAAAATTTTTTAAAAAAGAAAAAAAATAGAAAATTTTTTTTTTCTTGACATCTCTAGGTGGGGGGGCACCGTGCCACCCCCCCCCCTAAAACCGGGCACCCCCCCCCTCGTACCCCCCCCCCCCCCCCCCTCGAAAATTTGGCCGACACCCCCCCCCCCCCCCCATGAAATTTTGTCTGGCGGACACCCCCCCCCCAAAAATTTTCTGCACACCCTAAAATTTTTTTCGAAAATCATGATTTTTTGTCTATAAAGTCCATAATATAAGCTGAATATATGATAACTTGACCATCTTCATTGTAATTTCAACGATTTTGCAGCAAAATTTAACGTTTTTCCTTCAAAATTTAAGCGAAAAATTATCATGGGGGGGGGGTGGGGGGGTGGGCCCCCCCCCAGAAAATTTTGAAAAAATGCCCCCCCCCATGGGACCCCCCTGGGGGGGGGGGGTCCCACGTTACCATAGGTTGGACCCCCCCCTCACTTTTTGGTCGGCACCCCCTCCCCCCCACGGTACCATACCCCCCCTCGAATTTTTTTTTGGGCCCACGGTACTGATGGTAACGGTTTGGAAAAGGGGTAATTGAGGTCACCAAAACAAAATCTCCAAAGTTCCGCCATACGGGAGTCATTCCGGAGGCGCTTGCATATCATATGTGGTTTTTCGAACTCCCTGATTGATTCAGCACAACTTTGATTTTTGAAATTTTTTTTTTTTAAATTTTCTTTTTTATAAAAAAAACAAAAATGACGATATCAATCAATCAATCAATTTTATTTGTATGCCTCACGGCCAGTTCACATCAACACATTCACAAAACTTCCATTATGCAAAACAAACACAATTGATGTCACAAAAAAAAACCTAAAGAAACACAAGATTATTGATGAACTTGGTGAATGCATGAATGAAAGCCAGCAAAAAGTCGATGCAAACGAATGGGCAGATGACTGCCCGGGTATTCACACAAAGAAACAAAATCCACAAAATAAAACCAACCGTCGACAGTCAGAAACAATGAATGTTAAAAAAAAAACGCGCAAACACAATTGAAGCTTGAGAGAAGAAATAAATAAAATAGCGCGATCACGAACCGACAACATCAGACAGCGCACAACGGCCACGATTGACATTCAGGCACGATTAAATTAAGCAAGAGAAAGCAAAATAAACACGGCACAGTTGCTTTTCTTTTCTTCATCGCAGTTTTTCTCTCTTGTTTTTTTTCCTTTTTTTCTTTTTTTTTCTTTTTTTTGTTTTTTTGTTATTTTTTTGTTCATGGGCTCTTATTTTTCTTGTGCCATCCCAAATACAGCTAACAGCAAGTGATGAGCAACAGCAAGCAAGTAACAGTGCTAGTTAACAAAAAGAATGCCCTGAACACAAAAGCCACAAGAGCACACAGAAAAAACGCGAGATAAAAGAGCTGTGACATGGACACACACTTGCACCAGATACAAGAAAAAAGAAAACAACACGAAACGTCGCACAAAAGAGCACCTGTGATTCAAAACAAAAACGCAATCACATTCAGTTGAACATGTTTCAAAACAAAACAAAACAAAACAAAACAAAACAAAACAAAACAAAACAAAGAGTGCTGGCGGCTGGGCGGACTCTCCTGTCTATTCCAATGCAGCAGAAAATTTACCAAAGACAAATGAATGAATTTTTTTATATTCCTGTGTTTTGAGACGATTTTTGTTTTTTTTAACAACCCTAGATCGCACCTAGGGTTGTTAAAAAAAACAAAAATCGTCATTTTTGTTTTTTTTTAAAAAAAAAAATTTTTTTTTTTAAAAAAAAAATTTCAAAAATCAAAGTTGTGCTAAATCAATCAGGGAGTCCGAAGAACCACATATGATATGCAAGCGCCTCCCGAATGACTCCCGTATGGCGGAACTTTGCAGATTTTGTTTTGGTGACCTCAATTACCCCTTTTCCAAACCGTCACCATGCCTCTTCTTGTGTTTTGACCTCCAAAACGTCACTAATTGTCCCCAGCTAAGCTAATGCTAAAGTGAAGACAAACATACCGCCTTGAAATTCGATCAATTCTTCTGATGGTGTCGCGACGACACGACACGAAGCAGCAACCAGACAACGTAGCGCTTGCAAACGGAGCAGCGAGCACAATCGGACGCTCTGCGAGGCGAATCGTCACCTTATCTGCATCGGAAATGGTAGGCTAAGCTTTGGGACGCTCAAAAACTTCATCGCAGATGTTGTCGAAGCCTAAAATCAGTCGGTAAAACGGCCCAAAATCGACTGCTAAAGGTTTTACGAGGTATAATCAAAGAAAATTTTTGTTGAACTTTCGAAAAATTGTGCCAAAATTGAGGTTTTCAGAGCATATTAGAGGAAAATTTTTCGAATTTTTTTTTTAAAAAAAAAAATCGGCATTTTTGTTTTTTTTTTAATTACTTTTTTTTTTAAAAAAAAAATTTTCATTTTTGTTTAACAACCCTAATCGCACCCCCCCTCACGGTGGTCAATCAATCTCATCTCAATTTTTTTCAAAAATACCGTAATTTTTGCATTTTTCTTGACGTTTGTGTCTGTCCCTGCATAGATTTTGTTGTTTCTGACCAAACAAGCAGCTTCTTTGCGCAAAATATTCTGTATTTTACAAGAATTTCTGTGTTTTTCCAATGCAAAAATTTGGTATTACCCGTGCGATCCCGTGCACCCCCCTCACGAAATTTTTCTGCCAGTGCACCCCCCCCCTCAGGAAAATTTGCTGCCCGTGGCACACCCCCCCCCTCACCGAGAAGGCACCTGACAGTGACACCCCCTCCCCCCTCTGAAATTTGGCAAACACCCCCCCCCCCTCACCCAAGGTCCCGCTTTCGCTACTGCATTTGATATGCAAGCGCCTTCACTAATTGTTCCCAGCTAAAGTGAAGACAAACATACCGGCTTGAAATTCGATCAATTCTGATATCGCGACGACACGACACGAAACAGCAACCAGACAACGTAGCGCTTGCAAACGGAGCAGCTCGGACGCTCAGAATTCAGGTTGCGAGGCGAATTGTCACCTTATCTGCATTGGAAATGATAAGCCAAGTTTTGGGACGCTCAAAAACTTTATCGCAGATGTTGTCGAAGCCTAAAACGGTCCAAAATCGACTGCTGACGGTTTTACGAGGTAGTACCAAAGAAAATTTTTGTTGAACTTTCGAAAAATTGTGCTAAAATTGAGGTTTTCAGAGCATATTAGAGGAAAAATTTTCGAATTAAAAAAATCGGCATTTTTGTTTTTTAATCACTTTAAAAAATCGATTTTTGTTTGACAACCCTAATAGCACCCCTCCCCCTCCACGGTGGTTAATCTCATCTCAATTTTTTCCGAAAATACCGTATTTTTTACATTTTTTCTTGACGTTTGTGTCTGTTCCTGCATAGATGTTTTTGTTTCTGACCAAACAAGCAGCTTCTTTGCACAAGATATTCTGTATTTTACAAGAATTTCTGTGGTTTTCCAAGGCAAAAATTTAGACCCGTGCGATCCCGTGCACCCCCCCCCCCCCTCACGAAATTTCTCTGCCAGTGCACCCCCCCTCAGAAAAATTTTCTGCCCGTGCACCCCCCCCCTCACCGAGAAGGCACCTGACACTGTGAAAAACAAATGTGATTTTCGGAATCAGCGCGTCAAGACGGTCAGAATGGTGTATGATTTATTTTATTTCGAAAAACTTTGCATGCTAGTGCTTAGAGGGGGTTGCTGTTCTGAAAAATCGGGTCTTAAACGTCTCACTTGAACAGTTTTGCGGATGTTTGGAAAGTCACCATCATTATCATTCATTCTTCGTCTTTCAAGGCATTCTGCATTTTGAGCAGATTAGGAGGCACCACCACTCAGTCATCACTGTTAGTCATTGTTTTTTTTCTGACAGACATGTTTTGCATAGTATTTATTACTCATGTCATCATTATGCGTGCAACAACTTTTTTCAGAAAGGCGTGTGGGCTGATCGACGACTCCACACAAAAAACACACACAGAGAGCGATAATATTGTTTGTGAATTTCGAAATAGTTCAAGCCTACAACCATAGAACTTGTAATCAGCAGCCGTTTTTCTGCTATCAAGAAAATTTTCCACTATCAGTTTCAGTAACAAACAGTGTGTAAACTAGTGCAGAATGTCTCCGACAAATAAAGCAACGTTTTTTGTGAGCTCGACAAATTATTCACACTGCGTGGAAACGGCGTAAACGCCTGTGAAACTTTGTGCATCACTGATGGATGTGCACACGCTGCTGTCGTTGATACGCGCCGAGGTGTTGCTGATCATGGTGGCCACCGTTGTTCTGCTCTATTGGGCTGGATTATGGCTGGTGCATTTGATCGCCATTGTATACGGGTCGGTGGTTGACATTTTTTGCCGGTTTGAAAACTGTTGTATTTTTATTGTTTTTGATGAGGCCACATCTATCCCTCTGCATCTGATGTTGGCGAAGCCGAAATGGTCTGTTTGGTTCATTTCATTGGTTTGCGTAATTCTGGGTGCACGAGGAGTTTGATTTGGCTGACCTGACTTGTATGTGTGAATGTGATGGCCAGTCCGAACATCCAATATTGCAAATGCCGCCAATCTGGTTCCATCCGCTGAAGGCTTCCAGACTGAACAAAACAAAATCGAATGTTTTTTTGCACGGAACATTGCTGGTGTTTCTCGTTGCAGGTACTTT
Organism: Theristus sp. LFF4_11; assembly: GCA_030248135.1. NCBI lineage: Eukaryota > Metazoa > Nematoda > Chromadorea > Monhysterida > Xyalidae > Theristus > Theristus sp. LFF4_11. Next base: position 39,885 of record JASANC010001836.1, on the reverse strand, counting down.
GTGTTCCGTCGTCGCAAATGCAGAAAGCCTCCGGTGGTGCGTGACTCCGCCTATCCGGGCGTGTCCGTCATCAAACCGCTGACGGGCGTCGACGCGAATCTGCTCAGCAACCTGGAGACATTCTTCACGCTCGACTATCCTATCGTACGATTTATCATTGCGTTTTGTTGCGTTTTATCGACAAAGGAACCCCTACTGATTGTGCTTTTTTGTCTTCCGTTCGTGGTGTTGTGTGTTGCCACCACTCCGGGTCCGGAAGGCGTGTCGTATCAGTTTGGCATTTGCCAGACTGCATGAGAACGATGCTCTTTGATCTTGCCCCCCCCCCCCCACAACGCGAACGCTCGCTCGCACGCTGTGCCGGTTGTTTCTTTTTGTCAGCGAACAGCGTCGTCGCGTTGTTTCATTTGATTTCCAGTTCGAGCTGCTGTTTTGCGTTCACACGCCCCGCGATCCGTCCCTTCAATTGGTGCAGACACTAATCGACAAATATCCACACGTTGATTCGAGAATTTTTACTGGCAAGTCTTTTATTGTTTTTCGTTTTTTCAGTAAAGCTCAATTGTGTCGTGGCTCGTTGTCTGCATAAAAATCAAGCTCGTTCCCTGCCGCCTCATTTTTTTTGTTGCAGTCAGTCTCAATTTTTGTTTTGATATAATTTTGAATCAGCTGTCCAAAGAAACGAACACTTATTTCTTGTGCCTTCGAACCAGTAAAAATGTTCATCAAACGTTTTTTTTCATAGGTGGTGACGAGGTTGGCATAAATCCAAAGATCAACAACATGATACCAGCGTACAGGGCTGCAAAATACCCGCTGGTGCTCATCTCAGACGCTGGCATTAGAAGTGAGTCGGCTGTTTTACGTTTGGCCCAAAGTGGAGATGTTTGTCTTGTTGCTTGCGTTTGCGTTCCGCCGTGTTTTGTGTTGATCTGTTCCGAGGTGTTTTTGTGTGATTGTTTGTTTGTAGTCAGGTTTTTTTTGAGGGACCAGCCGCTGATTTCGCTTAACAGAACGTCAAGAAAGGCATGGGTGTTTTGATTTCGCCATATGAGATGTGTTTTGAATTCAGGGATAAAACATTGGTGCTGCTTTTTCGCTAAAACCATTATTTTCCGAAAAAAGTCTATCTGAAACAAATCAGCTGTCGTTTCAGTGAAACGTGATTCGTTGACGGACATGGTGGACGAGATGACTGCTGATGTTGCACTCGTCACGCAAATGCCGTTCACCTGCGATCGAAACGGATTTGCCGCCACCCTCGAAAAGGTCGCTTGCATTTTTGTTGTCACTGAAAACTGGTTGATTGAAAAGCAGTTCTTAGGAACCGTCAGATTTTTTTTATCATTGTCATTCATGACGAGTGACGACGATAACTTCAATCGCTGTTTTGCAGGTCTATTTCGGCACAATGCACGCACGGATGTACCTGAGCGCGGATCTGTTTCGAATAACCTGCTCCACTGGTTCGCATTTTTTAAAGCGATCCTTTCTTGTCGTTTTTCTGCGCTATCGAGCAAAACATTTACCCGGTTGGCCCGTTTTTGTATTTTCACTGAATTTCTCTCTTTATAATTCAGGCATGTCTTCCCTGATTCGCAAGCAGGCTCTCGACGCGCTCGGTGGCATGCAGGCGTACAGCATGTACCTCGCCGAGGACTACTTTTTTGCGTTGACTCTGCTCAGAAAGTATGAACGGGTGGGGGTGGTTGTGTTAGGGCGCTCAGAAATTGACGCAGGTGACCCTGGATTTTACATTACACTAATTGGGTGCATTTGGTGTTGCAACACACACACACCCACGCGCGATGCCAAGAGCACGAAGATTGCTTGTTTGTACTGTGTGGTGAGTGCTGTGTGAGACACAAAACGCGTTTGAAACAAATGTTCACCTGCCTTCAAATAAGGAGCTCCATGATTTTGGGCGTGAAATCGACTTGCTACTGTTTTTAGCACAAAATTTTGTGAATCACCAAACGTTCCATCTTGTTTTTTTTGCACCATTGCAGCGGCTGGAAATCAGCGTTGGCAACGCAGCCTGCCTGGCAGAACAGCGGGGTGCTGAGTGTGTCGGCGTTCCATGAGCGAATTTGCAGGTCACGTCAAAAGTTTCAGTTTTGGTTTTTACTTTGTTTGAGAAGTTTTCAGCAGAGTAAATCAGAACATTTGTTAGGGGGTATTATTGCGTATTGTGAATAGGCTCATGTGTGGCTTTAAGCTCAATAAATACGGCCTTTCGACTTCAATCTCAGGCAGTGCTTCTTCATTTTGTGTTTTGTTTTTAATTTTTGTGCTATACAAAGATACTTTTTTTATTCATCGGGTATCCTGGTGGTGTCTGACTGGATAGTGATTTTGTTGTGCCACTTGCGAAGTGGAAACCTGACCTTTTGTGAAACTGTTTCAATGTTGGTTTGCTCATACAATGTATGTGATCATCATTGAAACAGAGGGATTTCATGAACGAAAAGCTTTGAAAAAAGGTAATGAAATGAATTCTTCAATGTTTTCTCTGTCTAAACGCGCAAACCATAGTTGTTATTTGCACGTCGATTGAACTTCCGCGAGTGAACAAGGCAAACACAATGGTTCTTCTAAAGTTCATGATGGCACAAGAAAACTCGACTTCCAACTAACCATCTGTTTCAATTTTCGTGTTCATTTTTTAACTGTTGTTGATGTTAGGTTGGTTTGTTACCATAGGCACGTCACACACGTTCGTATTGTCTGCTATACTGGAGCATATGAAACAGTTTTTGGTTGCAAAAAATACACAATGTGCCTCACGTGTTTGACTTCCGAGCCACATGCAATATCGTTCTGGGAAAATTTTTTGAACAACCTTTTCTTCATAGCACAGAAAATTGGCGCATGCATGGCTCACAGTTTTTTCTAGCCTGAGAACGAAACAAGTGCGGCAAATAAATTGCAACGCATAATTCAGTCTGGTCGAGGTGCACTGCCAGTCAGGAGTGGCACACTGGCAATAAGGAGTATCAGCGACAGTCCTGGAAACTGGCTTCGGATAGTTTAGCTCGTGGTGGCTCGGCTGTATGCATGGCTAAAATGAGGATAATGCAATCTAACATGTCGCATGGCTTTAAGCGGTTTTCGAACACGGTGACACACTGGGGCTGCGTGTGCATGGGACTTTTTACTGTTTTTCGGTTGCATTTAGCCGCGACGCGACCTGATGTGGGGGAGGACGTATATTGACGTTCGAACGTGCATAGATGGGTTATCTATTAGTCTGGGATAAAAAAGGGGAATGTTTCCTGAAAAAACCCGGTTCATTCAGCGCGGTTCTGGCATTGGAATGAAAGTAATTATTGCGAAAACGAGTGTTGTTTTGTCATGTGGTGCCATTCAATATTCATGATAAGGATGTGGTAGTGTTGGGAAACGCTCGTCATTTGTTAAAGTATTAAGCTATTGATTTATTAATTAACGTTTGCCACAGAGTGATAATTTTTTCGATGTCGTTGCCAAACTCGGATGAATTTTGTCATGCGGTCCAGCCATGAGTGCTACAGTAATTGATCATGGAAGAGATTTGAGAAGAAACAATTTGAGTGAAAGGGAAAATTGAATTCAGTGTTACGCCGAGTGTTTGAATCGGCCTTTCAAGAACACCATTTGAAGCGACCCCTAATTTTTTTTGCGACTAAACTCGACTGTTAGTGTTTAAACCGTTTTTTTAATATTTTGTGAAAAGAAACCGTTTTTTTCACGGTTTAAAATTGTTTTAAAATTTAAAACAGAACTTTTATCTCGAAAATGGTTTTCCAGCTTCAGAATATTGCTCTGGATTTTGCCAAACACACAGCAAGAAAAGCTGGCTAAAATCTGTTTTTGTCGGTTTTGTGAACAATAATCAACAGTGTTCTAGTCTCCAACAGGCATCAGAGCTCAATAACACAATTGAGTGGTGGATTCGACGACTAAAAATTTCGATTTGTTTCGACGACTGAAAATTCAAATTTTCTGTTGGTAAAAAACCGGTTTTTTTAATTTTTGGTGAAAAAAACGGTTTTTTTCCCGTGCCATCCCTAGTGTTAGTGTTGATAGTTTATTGGGAACACGCTAACCAGACTGCAGTGTGCTTTCAATTTTGTTATAGGTTCGTAGGCTTGCATTGGAACGCCAAAGCTGGTGTTTTTCATTGCATGTCTCCGAGAAAGTCAATCTCTTGTCTCCCCTAAGCAGCTTGCCAACTGGCGCTGTTAGAAAAAAGCATGTTGCTAAATTTATATCCGAACAGGATGTTTCTTTCGGTGAAAGTTGGTTGTGTTCCCTGGTGTAGAAGTTATTCTCGAACGTCTGAACAGTAATTGGAAGAAACTTGCTTGAAACAGTAAATGGATTAGCTTTCCATTATCCAAGTTTGATTTTTCGAGTTTAAAGCAGCTAAAAATTTCGGGGCCGCAAGAACGGGTTAAATCTTTGCAGTTAGTTAAATCCACGAAGGCAAGTTATTTAAAGTTTGTAGTCTTTTGAATTGAAAAGGTTCAGTTAGCCAACTTTGGCACTAAACACTTCTACCCAGACAGTACAAAATAAATTGCAAAACACCCACCAAGGGATAGATTAGTGCATACATTTTTAGTACAGGATACACGTTTCTAGTCTTGTACGTGTACCAACTGTTCTTTTTTTCTTTTCATGCATGTTGTATCTCAAACGAAAACAACCGCAAGGGATTTTCTGATTTTGTCTTTTTATTAATTTCTCTTTTATTTGCTACTGCAGTGGTGGTGTTCAATGAAGGTCTGAAAATGGGTGATCGGTCCGTTTTTTTAAACTTCATACATAATCTCAAAAAGAGTGGGACAGGGGGTGTTTGAACTTGAAAGTATTACTAGGGTTGACAAAATACCGTTTTTTTCAAATCGCGAAAAAAATTCGGGAAAATATTTTTCCGGGATAAAATCAAACCAAAATTCAGCATTCCATACAAGCCAAAAATCATGCAAGTATCCAAGTCACTTTCTGTGGAAGTGTCTTGAAGACATTTTCAGAAGAAAATACATATGGGTAAAATTTAAATTTGTTTTTATCAATTATTAAATTTCGATAATTCGAACCGTAGTTTTGTGTTTGTTGCGATTTCAATATTGCGAAACTAGACGGTTGGTTTTTTGTAGTGCAGCATTTTTTGAAAATAAACATCAAAGTGAGCTACTTTTATGCACGTTATGGGGTGCTGAGACCGGTCTTTTGCAGATAGCTCAATGCAACAGTAGTGTGAAACTGTAGTTTACTGAACAGCCGAGTCAGAGTGGTTGTCTTCAAATTTATTAAAACTAACTGTCCACCTGCACTGCGGCATTTATTTAAGTGTTTCAAACAAGAAACCCTATCCGTGAGAATAAGAAACTATTGGCCAATGTTAATTTGATTTTGATTTTTCCACTTAGCTGGTTTTGTGATTGCTTATTTAACTTACTTTACCCGCCCAAATAGTCTTGGCACAGACTTAACGTCTTCAAGTCTTCATTTCTTTGTTATACAGGCGCACTGATAACGGCTGGCTCGACAGTAGTTTACACTTTTTAGTTTTTTTAATTTTCAAACTGTTTGGCGCCATCAAATGCAGAAAATAAACAGAAAAAATAATTATCCTTTAGATTTAGGTGTGTGTGTGTAGGGTTGGCACAGGAAAAGAACGGTTTCTTTTCCGTTTTAAAACTTTTTTTTCAAAAAAACGGTTTTTTATCTTAAAAATTTTCAAACTTCGTGGTCAAAAATAACAATTCTTTGTTTGATTGATAAAATGTAAAATTATATTTAAAAAAACGGTGCAGTGAACTGTGTCGAACTGAACTGGTGAAGCATCATTTTGTGTCAAGGGTCAAGTGAAATACGATGAAGACAAGGTGACTGCTAAACTAAACAGATGCAGAGTGACTGACGACGTTGTCGATATGAATCGGTAACTGATGAAATGGTTTTTTTTTTCAAACACCATCCGCTACCGGTTTCACTTTGCAGTTCTGCAAATCTCACCCTCTGACCGGGGTCAGCTATCCGGTCTCATTGCAACCGCCCCCCCCCCTCCCCCGCTCCCCACACCTACACGGTCACTGCCCAGTCGTTGTTTTCAATTTATTGAACGTGCTGCCCTGGAAGAAACCAGTAAAAGCGAAATTGATTTGATTTGAAACAAAAAATTGGGTAGCATTCGGTAGCAAAAAAATAGCGAATTGGGTACGTTGTATTTTACGCTGCTCAAGAACACTAGTTTTAACGTATTTCCTATTTTGAGTTGGTGCCAAGTTTTGGAAAGTTTACAGTCGAACTCAATAATATGTGGAATCAGCTGATTGGTCGGCCAAGGTGAGACTGCTCACACTCCGCACCCTTCTTTTTTCGTGGATCTGGATTCTATTGGAATGTGTTTTCTTTGAATGAGTGTGAATTTGCAGCACCCTTTTCATGCCAAAAATAAACTAAAAGGGTTGGAGACTGGGAATCTAGATTTTTTTAAATCAACAGCTCAAAATGCATCTTTTGTTTCATGACGACGACGACGTCGTCGCTTAATTTTTGCGTGTGAACTGAAAGACAAAAGCCTGAAAGTGCGCTGTGTACAGTTTGCTGCGTGCACCAAGCAAATGAACACAGCAGCTTACCAAAAACAACTTGAAAACGGTGAAAATGAAAGAAGAAAGCAAAGTCGTCGTCGTGTCGTCGTCCGCGATGTCGGAACGCATTTTTTTTTAAATTGCGGACGCATGTCGATCGGTCAGCCAGGAATGAAACCCACTTCAGCTGGCCACACAACGCACTCATTTCAGGCTTTTGTCTTTCAGTTCACACGCAAAAATTAAGCTACGACGTCGTCGTCGTCGTCAAACAAACAATGCACTTTGAGCTGTAGAATAAAAAAATCTGAATTCCCAGTCTCCAACCCTTTTAGTTTATTTTTAGCATGAAAAGGGTGCGGAGTGTGAGCAGCCTCCCCTCGACCGACCAATCAGCTGATTCCACATATTATTGAGTTCGACTGTAGGAGCTGGGAAACATTTGGTTTTTTCGGTTTTTGTAACGATTTTAAAACGAAAAAGAAATCGGTTTTTCCTGGCAATATAAAAACTGTTTTTTTACCAACCCCAGGTGTGTGCTAAGAATGCATTTATGCTGTTTTACATCAGGGCTTTAGAAAGCGGTTGACATTATAATGCCAATCATGTACATGACTGTATAAACGCCTCTTTAGCTTGCAAGATTTGGAAAGCCTTATTGTCAGACGATCAACATTATTAATGAAAAACATCGCAAGATAACTTGAACATAGTTTCATATTTGTTTCAAAATTATTCAACCGAACCGTACCTCATTAATTTTAGCACGTTTCGCTTCTTATGTTTTATATCAAAAGAGTCTTCGTTTTCGTTTATTAAGAGCGGATAAACACGGATTTGTTGGCATTGAACTTGACACTTTCATATGTTGACTTGAAACGAACTTTTATACTGGTTTACGAATGGGGGTCGTTTAAAAGTTGTTTATCAAGCAGCCGCATTGGGCTTGCAAACGTGTCAGGAAATGAGCAAAAAAAACTGACGTCTACCACACTGTGGAATTGAAAATATGACGGTATGCAAAAATATGTACAATGTTGTGCATTAGCATATAATGTCTGATGCCGTAGTATTATGATTATAATATGTGAACGAACAAATTATGAGTTGTCATTTTGAGTGGCACATAATGCCATCACCAGATCATAAACCGTCTTCAGGCGTGTGATGTTGTATTTTTCTATGAAATGCTGGCATTGGTTGATTGATGGTGGGCTTTGTGAACGGGCCAATCTACCCGTGATTCATTTCTGTCGGCCCATATTTATAAGGCTGTTGGAGTGCCTAAATGTTTCTGTTTGCTTTTGCGACAAAAGTTTTGTGGTGGTGGTTGTTATGTCAACGGATTATAACATTATTTTATACTAGTGTGTGCGTGTGTGTGTGGGAGAGTTAGTCACTGGTGGACACTATGAACTGTTTATCCCAACGTTACCATAATTGTGATGGAAAACACTATTATATTCACGCAGTATGAATGTTGTATGATGTTCGTGAAGGTACAGACGGAGCAGATTTTCAAAGTTGATGGGGGAACGTTGCCGTGGCTTGTGGCGGGTTTACAAGATTATGAACGACATTAAAAAGAAAAAGTTTGAAAATAAGTTGCCAGTGTTATATTGGCGTCATGCAAAGCAAAGTGTTCAACAATTTGTCTTTTTTGCAGATGGTGCAAGCTACGACAGGCAATGCTGCCGCACATCATCATACTGGAGCCAATGCAGGACTGCATGCTGCTTGGTGCTACCTCGTCATTGTGAGTGACCCAATGGGGCGCTTTTAATGAAACACAAACTATTTTGTAACGTGTTACATAAAGTATGTACAGAGTGAGCCAAAAAAAAGTTCCAATTCTAAAATGCTCTCACTGGCGTGTGCTGAGGTGTTTCGAGCTGAAAATTGGAACACTATTAGAAAACATTTGGGGGGTTTTCTGACTAAATTTTTGTCATGGTATGTTGCCCCTATCACTCACTACAGCAGAATATCTGGAAAACATGAAAAATCGACAAATGTTGTGAAATGCAGAGGGTTGATTTAGCTGTTACAAAGGGCCCTCCTGGTTTGAAATTTGGAACACTGTTAAAACACTTTTGGAGGTTTTTTGTGATCAATTTTTTGGTTTTGTGATCAAATTTTTTGGTTTCCACGTTTTTACAGTGTAATTTTCAAAAATAGCAATTTTTGAGGAAAAAACAATGTTCATCTATAATCTCACTGTTTATCATGGCTCATAAACGGACTTCCGAACTGATGAATCGTCACACGGAGTCGATTTGAATTTTGTACGAAATTGCCGAACCAATGTGGAAAAGTTATTCGCATGTTCCCACCAACTGGCAGACCAGACTCGCTGCTCTGCCATCCACTTAACCATGATGGCAGCAAAGACTGAAAATGGAGTTGCATCTTTCACTGCAGAAAACAACCAGTCTGGTATGGTGAAAATATCAGAGTGGCAAATTGTGTGAAATAAGAAAAAGAAAAAAAAACAATTTGCATCTGGAAAGATAAATTTGCATCTCTCTCTAAGCAGAACCGCTCACGCACTCTCAGGCTCAAAGTGAAACATCAGGGTGATCAAAAACTGTTCAAGTGCAATTCGGCATTCGGCATTTTCAAGCTACTGTATGTGCGTATTGCTTTTTTCATCTTTTTCTGTGTTGTGAACACTCGGGTTGTCACCAACGTTCATCATTTGATCTTTGTTACAGCTAAATCAACCCTCTGCATTTTGCAACATTTGTCGATTTTTCATATTTTCCAGATATTTTGCTGTAGGGAGTGACGGGGGCAACATACCCTGACAAAAATTTGGTCAGAAAAACCTCCAAATGTTTTCTAGTAGTGTTCCAACTTTCAGCTCAAAACTCCTCAGCACAAGCTAGTGAGAGCATTTTAGAATTGGAACCTTTTTTGGCTCACCCTGTATATTGTAAGTACCAATGAAACGACGACTGAGATTCCCCAAGAATGAATGAAATCGATGGTGGAACAGCAACCAGTACCGAAGATGACTGACATTTTTAGGTGGGGGACGTACCCGTGAGGGTGGGGTGGCAACAGTTTTTAGAGGGTGAGGGTAAGTCGCACCCCCCCCCCGATTGTTTGGGGATTCACCAGATGCTAATCAAAGCGAAAAATCCCGATTTTTGAAGAAAGTCGCACCCCCGCCACTCGATTCCTTTTTACATATAGTTAGTTCTTTTCTTTAAAATTTCAGAGCAGCAAATCTGCTATTCGGCTGGAATTCGCTCGTGTTTTTTCTGGTGCATATACTCGCATGGATGCTATTGGATTATGTTCTTTTGTTGGTTATACAGGTAGGCGCTAGGTTTTTGCTTGAAAAGAAGGTCGCTTCGTACCTCCAGGTAAAGCTTAACTGGATAATTTCACGCTCACCCAATCTCCACGTTCTTCTGGACCAGTCAGTCAGCCAGCTGCATCAAGATAAAAAAATTTATTCAAAAAATTTGACTTTTGTTTCTGTTATATGAGGATAATCAAAATTGTTCATTTTTTCTGTATCCTGGTCACATAGGATTATTTTTACATTTTGATCTAAACTGTCACCTAATGTTTGGGTCGTGCCTAGGGTTGTCAAACAAAAAATCGATTATTTAATTCAAAAATTTTTCTTCTAATACCGTATTACCTCTATTAAACCCCCATGGGGGTTCATTTCTTCAGCGACTTCTGGGGGTGGGGGTTTATTTTTTTGGGGGGGGGGATTATTTTTTGGGGGGGGGGGGTTTATTTGGAAACCATTTTTAGGGGTGGGCAAAATGGCAAAAATACCTTCCATGGCAGGAAGGAAGTCGCAGAAACTTCTACTTTTCACAGAGATTTCCTTTGGTAACAGCCTTTTGTAATGAAATTACCGCCAACTCATCCCTTTGGGGCCTTTGGTAGCACAATTTCACCAATGTCACTGCATTCAGCCACTGAATTCGCTAGGTATGTGTTTCAAACAGGTTTCTAATAAACCCCCATGGGGGTTTATTTTTTGGGGGGGGGGGGATTATTTGGAAACTTGTCGAGGGGGTGGGGGTTTATTTTTGGGGGGGGGGGTTTAATTTTGGGGGGGGGTTTAATAGAGGTAATACGGTATGCTTTGAAAACCTTAATTTTGGCACAATTTTTCGAAAGTTCAACAAAAATTTTCTTTGATATTACCTCGTAAAACCGTCAGCAGTCGATTTTGGACCGTTTTACCGACTGATTTTAGGCTTCGACAACTTTTGCGATGTTTTTGAGCGTCCCACAGCTTGGCTTACCATTTCCGATGCAGATAAGCTGACAATTCGCCTCGCAATCTAAATTCTGACCGTCCGAGCTGCTCCGTTTGCAAGCGCTACGTTTGGCTGGTTGCTGTTTCGTGTCCTGCTGTCGCGACATCATCAGAATTGATCGAATTTCAAGCCGGTATGTGTGTTTTCACTTGAGCTGAGGACAATTAGTGACGTTTTGGGGGTCAAAACACAAGAAGAGGCATGGTAACGGTTTGGAAAAGGGTTAAATGAGGTCACCAAAACAAAATATAAAAAGTTCCGCCATACGGGAGTCATTAGGGAGACGCTTGCACATCAGATGTGGTTCTTCGAACTCCCTGGTTGATTTAGCACAACTTTGATTTTTAAATTTAAAAAAAATTAAAAAAAGACGAAAATGGCGATTTTTGTTTTTTTTAACAACCCTAGTCGTGCCATTCTCTGCATTTTTATCGTGTCCATAATTCACATTGCAACTGTGCCGGAAACGAGCTTGCGTGCGTTTGGTTTTTTTTTCATGTTTACGTTTGTGTGAATGTCTGGTATGGTCGGCTTCGGCTATAACGATCAATGGTTTAGCCGGGTTGCGCGGTAAAGGTTTGCGCTAAAGGTTCTCTGAATTTGCTCTAAATTTCATCTTGATAGGGACGTATGAAAAATCAACATTTTGTTTGCGAGGTGTTTTGTTCTGTCTCAAATTGAATTGAAGATATGTCCGAAACATGCATTCGTTAGAAAAATTATCGAAAGTTGAAAAGGGGGTTGACAGTTTTCTTTCGGCATGCCTTTTTTCTGTTAACTGCTAGTCTGATGTAGTCGAATTTCAGTCTTAATGAAACGGCACATTGTTTGCTCAAATTTGGTTAGAAAACAGATTTTCGCGCCAAGTTTCTTGTTTTGTCCAGCTGCGCCCTTCATTTGAATTAGTCAGCATTCACCATATTAAGACAGTAGCCAATTATGCAGAAATTTTCCGTGCATGGTACAGTTTTGGTCACAGTAATATTCTGAAGAAGGGCAGTTTTTCAATGAATAGGTGGTTTGAATGACATGTCATTGAGAATTTTGTTAAAATGTGGCTTTTAGATCTTAGAATATTGCAGTTTGTGTTATTTTCGTAATCTTCAATGCACTTTGTTCCGCGTGGTTTTTGGCGGTGCGGTAACGCTAAACATCTGCCGTGGTTTTTATGTTTTTTTCTTCCAGTTCTGCAGAATGTTTTGCTTTCGTTGCTCTTTAGTTTATTATTTTTCTTATTAAACGTGACCCAACATGCGTTTGCACGCACAGATAGAGAAAACGTTTCATGGCTGTGCGGCAATTTGAAATCAGCAAAACTTAACGTATTCCGACGGCAGATTTGTGCAAGAAATTGGGAAAAAACCAATCAGAACAGAATCTTTTCTCACTAAATAAATTCATGTATTTCATATTCGAACTTCGTTTGGGCGCGAAGCAATTTTTCGGCTGTGCGGCTTTTCCACACATTATTCAACATTACTTCGCCTGTTTCGCACGAAACAATAATAGTACTGTTTTCATACATAAAGATTTGGAGAGTTTGTGATGAAACATAAACAAGTTTGTGACTGCTTTTGGTCGTTACCGCTTTCGAGCGCGTTGAGTTGAAATAAATTGAGAAGTAGAAATTGAAGTTGAAATATCTTTTGAGTTGACGAACGCCGCGTTCTCTTCTCTCACCCGGCAGGGTGGATCGCCTCAGCTTCCTGTTCGCAGCGCTACTCGAAACAGAATTCTACGATTTTTTTAGATTGTTGTTTTAGATTTTTGTGCTTTTTTTTGTTTTTCTCAATCAACGGGGTGTCAGGTTTGTATGTCAATTTACACTATTCGTTTTTCTCTTTTCTGTTCCTTTCATTTTCCGCACCGCCCGTGGTGTTTTGCCATTTTTGTGGAATTTTTACCACATTGCCTCTGTTTCCAGGTTTCTATGATATGTTTTTGAACATGTTTCGCACTTTTGTAGTTCCTACAATTTTCGGATTGGTGTGGTTTCTGCTTGGTATTCTTCCCAGATGCTATTTTGACAGATCGCTGGCTATTTTGTGTTCGATTTTTTTGGTAGTTTTTATTGCATGCTCATTGTCATTTTTGGAATCGTAATATTTCGTTTCGGACTATTAGGTTTTGCGCTTTCTTCTTGTAAAAAAACAAAAGTCATTATTTTGGAAGAATAGTTTTATTGGACAGTTTTTATGTAAGTTTTTTGTAATTTTTGCGGGGAAAACATTTTTCATCCGACCCTGAAAGTCGCTTGCCCGTTTACAAGGTGAACCAAAAATCTTTGCTGCTCTTCTTCATTTTTAAAAGTTTCAGATTTCAAAACTTGTGACAGGTTTCCGTTAATTTGATTTGATCGGGTTTAGCAAGAAATTGCTTGAACTTAAAAGCCTACCCACTTTATTTTAAAATCCTGAAATACGACACGCTTATTATTTTTCGCCAATATTTTGTGAGAAATGAAAAATATCAAAATAGTCTCATGTTTTGGGACTGCGTGTGCGTCAGAAAAAATCAGTGGAAATGCACACCAAGGTCAGGTTGGCGCTTTAAAAATGTGCAAAAAATACTGTTTTTCTCTGTTTTTATGCGGTACAGTTTGTTTTGAAGGTGTATTTCATGTCTGATTTACAGATGTGATAATTTTTCTTTCCCTCTTATTACGTGTTTTTTTGGTATTATGACTTTGAATTCGCCCTTGCATGGATTCAGACATGCATGTGATAATTTCATAATGTTCATCTCTTCGGTGCCTAATTTTTTATTCGGGATCTGTTTTTGATTCTGGAAGTTTGATTGATTTTGTATAAGTGTGTATAGTATCTTTGAATTCTGGAACTTGGACCTTTAAGTGTATTTTTTCAATCAGTTTTGTCAGTGAATGACCACGTTTTCCGTATTATTTTACAGTAGTCACACACAGCTTGTGAACTTGCTTGCGACTAGATTGAAAAATCTGTTTAATTAAAGTTGAGACCCCTCTTAGTAGTAATGCTTGCAAAACTTAATGCCAAACAAGATGTTTTTGAAGGAACCAGACCAGGCAATAAACTAAGATCGTAAAAAAACCATGCGTAATTTTTACGTTGATACGATTTCAGCACCAAACGAGCTCAAATATTATTGAAACCCTTGAAATTGATTTTATTTATTCTCTCTTAGTCTATTCTCTTTTATTTCATGTTTTCCATGCGCCTGGGCCTATTATAATGCTTAGCAGTTTTTATGGTGCAAATTTACAATCGAACATTCTTTTCGCATTTTATCGCGGCATGAATCACCACCACCACTATTTTCATTCGATCACATATCTTTGGTGCTGATTTTTGTGTTTTAGCGACCTTTCTCTCAACAATTTCTGGTTTTGGCTTGTCAGTGTTTTTTTTGAAGTTGTATGTTTTGGTAGCGGTGTGTGTGACGTTGTGAGAATATAGCACGTTTAACTGATAGATTGGTTTAAAAGCCGATGAATTCAACTGGTTTGTATCATGCACTGCTACGTTGCATACAGAGATCTGGTTTGACTGAAATGTGGACCACAGAAAGAAAATTCAATCTAATCTTAAAGTGTCCTTCATGTTTGTTTGTTGTTGGTTTTTTTGACACGCCTATTTGTCAGTAGAATCGTCATCTGTTCTGGTTGTCCTTGTGAATAACATCAGTAATCTGCAATCTGTTCCCCGCATTTTAGATTGATCATCGAATAGGTCATTGTAGTTTGATATTATTTTCACTCAAGAGTTGTGTTCCTTCTGTCTTACTTCATTCTGTTTTGTCTGTTTATTGTACACTGCATCCTGATTATTGAATATTGACCATCTGTTGTTGATGGTTGCAGTTGTTGTCTTTGCGATGCTGTTTTTTCATTTCGTTCTTGTTTTTGAACTAGGAAGTTCAAAATGTAGGTGGCAGATAACTGAAACCGGTGCCGTTAGTGCGAAAGGTTTGATTGTTACTTTACTTTTTGTCTTGGGCACAATTTAGTATAGTTTCGAGTGAAGTTTTCGTATCTTTCATTTTTGAACAATTGCAAACCACTCACTACCTTTATTTATTGTTTCTTGAATTTTTTTCAATTAGTTTTCTCTTTTGATCTGTCATGCGCGCATAAAGTGTTTTGATTGACTATGGTTTGCGCTTTGTTTGTCCTTGGATGTGCGTTTTTTATGTTCGTTGAAAAAGTACGCCTGCGCAGTTGATTCTAGATCGCAGATCGAGATTTTGCATGAAAAATTGTGACATTCTGTTTTTACTATCGGTTCTCAACTTCTCTTTCTCGTTTATTCGTTTCAAAAGTTTTGACTGAACGTATGTTTTTTATGTTTTTTTTTTGGTAAACTTCATTTTGTATGGTTTTGTATAACATAAATGTGAATGGCGCGGCCGTGGTATGGAGACAAATTGTTTGTTTACCTTTGCCTTTAACGTTGGAGTGGTTTTGCATCATAAATGCTGTATTCATGCTTGCTTAATGACATAGTTTTTTTTACAAAAGCTGAATGGCTTTATTGTATTTCATTTTTAGGACCACTGTTTGATCAGACCATTTTTATAGGGAGGGGTTGGCAAAAGCATGTTTTGTATTTTTTCCGATTGTAACATTGTAACTTTGATGACTGAATAGTTACTTTTCAAAAATCCGTTCGTGAAATATTGTTGCTGGCTGACTGACTCCAGTGGCGCGATGATTGTCTTGGACAAAAGCGCAAATAAAAAACATCAACTTCATGAAGCTTTATCTTGAACGGGATTGAAACCGCTGAAAGCGCTGTTGAGTTGTCACCTGGCGACGAAGTGATCGTGATTCATCGTGGTGACCCCAGTGTAGTGCTGGCA
Source organism: Theristus sp. LFF4_11 (assembly GCA_030248135.1). Lineage (NCBI taxonomy): Eukaryota > Metazoa > Nematoda > Chromadorea > Monhysterida > Xyalidae > Theristus > Theristus sp. LFF4_11. The sequence goes on along the minus strand of JASANC010001836.1, from coordinate 24,173 downwards.
GTCTGTGTATGGCAGAGACTAAATGAGGGTTGAGCCTGAGCGTAATGTAGACCTGTCCCTCGAACGTGAGAACAACCCCTGAGCCTGTGTGTACGCACACCGCTGCTTTGCAGGGCGGTGCACTGCCATTCGGCAAGTTTGAGTTTTTCGTCTCGTGGCTGTACCGCGAGTGCATCGCGTTGCCGCTGTTCATACGAGCACTGTTGAACCCGACCATCAACTGGCGTACCGGCGGGCCATACCGCCTGCGGTGGGGCGGCGTCGTCGAACGAGCGAGCGACTCAAAGCGACCAATCAGCGACAAGCGGCCGTTGGTCGACGACGATTTCCAGGTGGCGCAGCAACAGGCGGCGCCGCTGCCCGAGAAGTCGACAGTGCTGACGCCACGGTCACCGTCACCGTCACCGCTGCAGTTCAGTGGCAGCAGACAGTCGCCGCGGGCGAGTCAAAGTGACGCGCTCGTCGATTGTCAGTTGCCGCCACCGACGGGCGTCGATAGTAATAATGCTCGCAATAATGCTGCGAAGTCGCCGTTGGTGAAAACAACGAGATCACTGTCGAATGAGCACTCGAGAACAATCGCAACACCGCCGCCGCCACCCTCCGCAACACCGTGTAATCTGCAGAGAAGCTCACCGCGGAGCAGTCTGTTGTCGCATTTTGCGTCGCCCGCTCCAGCGGCCCATCTGAAAACGTGATCCGATGGAGTTTTTTTCACGTTGCATATAGTGTTTTTTGTTATTTTTTAACTCGCTATTTTTCAGCGAAATATGTTGTACATGTACGTACACTTTGTCTATGTTTCTGGCTTCAATTTCGATAGTTACTTTCTAGTTAGGATAGCGTCGTCTTGTCTGTCGTGATGTTTGTTTGTGTCTTGTTTGTTTGTTGTGTTCTCTTGGCTGGCTGGCACTGTTACGCAGAAACAGTTCAAACTGTTTTTCATTTTTGTATGTCTGTAACGGTTTTTGCGTGGCAGTTATTATAACCTTTTTTGAGCAAACTCAAGCTTGTCACCAGTTTTACCCTCTTATTTAGGGTGTCCTCAAAAATCTTGTCACAAATGCTCTCCAGAAAAATACTCATGTTTTGTCGTTAGCTAAGCTAATGCAATACTGTATCATCGTTTCAAAAATCTAAACAAATTGCAGTGGGTTTGTGTTTCTGTGTGAATTTATTTCGCATATCATGAAACGAATTGTGTTTTTAAATTTCATTGTACGAAAACGAAAGCAAAATTCGGATTTTCGGTGATTTTTCCATTTGATGAGCTCTTTTGGTTGTGAGAGATTTCATCCTATTATTTTTGATTCCGTTTGTAAACGTAAAGCCATGTTTGAAGCCTCATGCGTAATTTTGCGCAGACGTGATCTGAGACATTGATGTGCCAGTGTGTTTGTGTGTCGCTAAAGACAATCACTCCAGACGAACACGTGTCAATGAGACTTCAGGTATGGACTTTGTTTCTTCCATGGACCAATAGAGAACGCGGTGGTTATGCGCCTTCCGCACACCCTAAAAGTAGTGTGAACTCGCTTTTTTGTCGTTTATTATTTTCTAACTTTGCACTGATCGACACTTTAATTTTTTCAAAATCACAAAATTTCGGTGTTTCCCTTCCGCTTTTTGGGTGCTGCCAAGCAAAATTTCATACTCTCGATTGCGCTCTTGTTTGTTGTTGTGAATCATTTGGTATTTATTTGCGAAAGTTATGCGGATTTATTTTCAAAATACTATGTTTAGTTCAAAGATCTTATGATGGTTTTTTCTCTTCGAATTACTCGTACATGTATAATGAGAACAAAATTATTTTACTTGGAAATATTCTTCACATTATAGTGTCTTTACTATTTTTAGTGGCTTCTTGGTGCGTTTGCAGATCTATATTTTGATGTAGTTTCGAAACTGTCTACACTCACAGATTGAACGATACCGTTAAATTTTTCTGTTGTAATTTTTTTTCAAATTTTGTTTAAACCTGTTTTGAAAGAATGTTTACTGTTGCTGGTAGTTTGTTCAACTCCTGAATTGCCATCCCTCCCAACCGAAAAGGGTAGCACTGGTTCTTTTTAGCCCTTTGATTTTGTCACCAATTTCAGAGTTTTATCTGATATCTGATGATTATGACGTAATTCTGTATTTTGTAATTCTGCATGGAAATTTGCTTGTTTTCGAACAAAGCAACGAAATATTTTAACAGTGTTTAACATATGTTTTTATTAATTTTATTAATCTCCATGCAGTGTTATTACACGGCAGTCCGATCAGAAACCGATTTTTAATTGTGGATGTTTTGTGCGCTGATTTCACCGCTATTTTGTGGATTTTGCTAGCTTTTGTTCTCGTTCGATTCTTTTTTTTCGTTTATTTGTTGGTTTTATAATGGAAGAAATTATATTTTTTATGATTTCTGTAATGCCATAATTGTGTGAATATAACGCGAAGTTACGAAATGAATAAATCAAAAGTACAGACTCGACATTATGGTAATCAAAAGACTTTAGGAATTGTAAGTCGCGCACATTTTGAAAATCCATCATTTGTTTCCACCTTTTGTTCGGCTTTTAGGTTTTCATATTTGCATGATTCTCATCATTTTGTGCTGTGTTGTTAATGTCTGTATGCCTGCTTCTATCAGGTATTCTGTTGTATCATCACACTTTTCACCACTCGATCATTATTTCTTCATACTTTCAGGCACACAAAAATTATCACTGGAAATTGGGGTCACGCAAACTGGCGTTTAGCATATCATGAGTGGCACAATCGAACAACGGTCGAACGTTTGCCACGGCAACGTCAACAATGCCAATCGTCACACGGGTACCATTCGCTCATTTTGGCGTAAACTCACACACCGTCAAGCATCCGCCAGCAGCGGTGCATTTTCGATTGCAAAGAAAGGCGCCAACAGTCGCCGAATCGTTCAAAAACAAGACCATTTCATTTGTAATAATGCGAGTTTCGGTGGCGATTTCTCTGCCTCGACACCCGTTTTGCTGCATTCGACGGCGAAAAGGTCGAACCAGTCGATGACTTCCATGAACTATTTCGAGCGATTTTGCCGAAATAATTTGACTACTGATTGCAAAGGAGCTAGCGTTAGTGTGAACAACGTGAATCGTGAAACTGGAGGCAATTGGAACAACACTGGCTCGAATTGGAAGTCGCTCGAGATCGATTTGTCCTCGAATGGCTTGGAAAATGTGCCTCAGGTAATTTGTGCTTTTCTGATAAATTGTGATTTCTGATTTTAAACATTTTCATTGCTGAAACACTAAATGATCTTCCATCTAAAGCTAGAATTTGAACATGGCTTTATTGTTAATCAAACTGATGAGCGATTCACAGGTGGTACTGGACAATCGCCAACTGCATGAACTGCTGTTATGCGACAATCACCTAAGCGAGCTCACGCCCAGCATCGGCGTGCTGAGAGAGTTGACCGCGCTCAATCTGCAACGAAACGGTTTGTTGATGGATCTGCTTCTTTCTGTTGGTGTTGTGTTTCTGATTTCCGGAACATTTTCCTAACTCTAGCATAAAGACGCTATCCAGATCTCAGCAACCTGCCAGACACGTTGAAGTTCTGCACGCATCTCACCAGGCTGGACGTTTCACTCAACACCTTACCAGCCATGCCATCCTGCATCGCAACTCTGCACAGCTTAACCGAATTGTCCTTGTCTGGTTGCCAATTGAAGCAGTTGCCAAAGAACATCGGATTGCTCGGTCAATTGAAACTGTTGGATGTCTGTTCGAATCGACTGAAATCCTTGCCGAACACCATTGGAAGATTGACGCGACTGGAGAACTTACTGTGCGCGCATAATCAGTTGCAGCGGTTACCGGCGTCTATTGGAGAGATGCTATGCTTGCGAATTCTGGACGCTTCGTGGAACGAGTTGTTGCAATTGCCGCAGGTTGGCGTTCGGGTTAACTTTTTGGACAAAGCTGAACAAAGTTAGATTGTTCCGCACTAGAACTGGGCCGGCCGATCGATTGGCTGCATGGCATGCAAATCCAAGACGCAGCCCAATAGGCAATGCTGCAATCAATGCATGTGTTTAAAACTTCTGCACTTGCTCTTAACGTTTTCAGCCAATCTGTCGTCTCCGACAACTGGAACTGCTGGAGTTGGCGCACAACTATCTGACGATCATGCCCACACAACTGGAATACTTGGAGTCACTGGCCCATTTAGACATGTGTGACAATCAGTTGAAGTCACTGCCGGATTTCGATGCGCTCTTCGTACGAGTGTTGCTGCTGGATGGCAACCAATTGAAGGAGCTGCCTGACTCGATTGGCAGGTCAGTGCAGTTTTCAGTAGGTTCGCACAAAGTTGTGACGATTGGGTGAAAGCGTTTATGATTGAATCTGGCGTTCAGTTTCGTCCGTAAAGGGTTTATTGAATTTTGTAAATTTTTAATCAGGTGTCACAATCTTCGACGATTATCGGCACGTCACAACCAGATTGAGTCGCTCAGCGCCAATATTGCCAGTCTCAAAAACCTTCAAGAGCTGTCACTGGCCCACAATCATTTGACGGCGTTGCCTAGACAGGTGAGAAAATATCTGACAATTTCAAAAGTGGTGTAAAATTGTATTTTTTATCAGAATTTAACTTTTCCACCAATCTAATCAACTTTCCAGATCTGTGGTTGTCGTCGCCTGCGAATTGTGGATCTCAGTTGGAACCGCCTTCAAACGTTGCCCGATGTTTTCGCGCAGTTTTCCGAATTGACGGTGCTTGATGTTCGAGCAAATCGACTCCAGTATCTGCCGTATTCTGCATTGGCCACAAAGAACACCTTGAAAGCGGTGTGGATTGGCGAAAATCAGGTTTGTTCCAGTCGGTTCATTTTCAGGTGTTTTTTATGAATTAAATGGTGTTTTTGTCACCGACAAAGCCTTTGATTTCCAGAAAAGTTCATTCTGACCGTTTGTTATTCAGAAAAGCCCCTTGCTTCCGCTGCTGCCAACGCAGTTCGGTTGTTCGCTTGTGTTAACGAGTGTCTTCCTGCCGCAAACCAACCAAGCACATCAGCTTGCTCCAAACACCACTGACAGCTACGAACAGGACGCTGGCACAGTCGAATGTGTTGCGTGGTCGGTGCCGCCAGAAAAGCTGTTCGCCTGCGACCGCATGCACAACTACAAAAGACAGCTGTCCATTGAGATTCAGCGCAACTTGCGGAATAGCACAGGCGGCAGTGAGGTTGGTTATAATTGGGGAACATTTATGATTGGGTGTTGAGTTTAGCTGGACTGTGAACTGATGGCCTCTTAGAGACACAACCACAACAGTTCGCAATTACAGTGCATCATTGTTTCAGACTAGCAACGACATGCAAGAACGATTGGAGAAACTGGAACGGGCAGTCCACGTGCTACCGACCTCAGTCGCACGATTGCAAGTCCCCATCCGGCCGTACGCCATGGTGGACATGACCAGTTTGCAGGTGAAAACGTCTGCTTACGTTCACTGGTTGTATGCCCACGCGAGAAACTTTTTCAACCCTCAACACATTTTGCAGACTTTTTTGCAACATGAATTACTCAGGCTCCTTTGCAACAACAACAACAACAACAGCAACTTCTAAATCATAAACTCAGGCGCAACTTCGCAACAACAACAGCAACAACCACGATAGCAATGTGGTTCAACACAGCGGCAGCAACAACAACCTGCCATTGCATTCACATAATAATGTCATGGTGATGTCGGCATCTCCGAGCGTTATGCAGCATCATGCCGCATCATCAGGATTGATGTCATTTCCATTGACCAACGGCAGTTTGGCGTATCGTTCAACACCCAGCATCTCCAGCCAGCCAAGTGATATTATGCTACTTAATGAATCGTCAAACGTCAACGACTTCATGCAGCATAATCCAGCGTTAAGCCACGACCTTTCACAGCATCATCTTGTGTCTTCCACAAACTTTAATCAGCATAACTCTGACGTCATGCAACATTATCCAGCATCATCAGTTGGTGCAGCACAGCACAATACTAAATTTTCCGAGAACTTTATGCAGCGCTACCCAGTGTCTTCCACTGGTTTCATGCAGCATAGTCTCGCATTTTCAGCATCGCAGCAACACGCATACGACCATTACGAGCCTTTAGAACGAGACGAACCAACAACATCTCCTGAGAATTGTCTGCACTTGCAAACTGCTTCATATCAGTTTCACAATCTACCGCCAATCAGCGAGCACACGAGCCACCAGTGTTTTCATTCATTCGCGAATTCGTCGCATTCCACCGACCAATCACCAACATCGAATCGTGCTTCGGATGTGAGTGATGATCACCAACAGCAGCATTACAAGAATGTCAGTAACCCGGTGGCGCAAGGTGCCTTGAACAATAAATTTGGTTGTGACACTGGTGAGGCGAATCTTCAGAGGTCATTGAAACAATTGAAATTGACCAACGTTTACGAGTCGATGCTGTGATGTGTACATGTGTTGATTGCACGTTTTTGTTCATTAATTGTGCTTCACGTTTTGCTGTTTTGAGTGGCTTCACACGTTCTCTCTCTGGTGCCCAAACTGATGCCGCTCTTGCAACATTTACAACGGAATTGGAATCACAGTAACATTGTTGTTGCAACGAAAGTACGCATATTTTTGAAGAAAACCAAAAAATGCCGGTTTCATAGTGATCACATTTCACTGTTTATGTGTGACATCGATGCATAACCTTATTAGCAACGCGGTGCGTAAAAGTGTCGCGACTGCTTGCAGCAATACTCGTCTGTCGGGTTACTCACGAATGTGAACACGTCCTCTTTGGTGACAGTGTCGCCTTGAAATTCGATTGTTACTTTATAAAACTCCATTTGACGATATAGCAACCAATTATGTGACTGAAGCTACATACAACCTTCATCCAGCCACTGCTGGCACAGGTAGCACGGTCCAGTATATATGGTGCCGTTGTTACCGTAGTCCATCGGGTCTGCCACGCCGTATTCTTTGAGTGCTTTCAACGTTTTTATTTCGTCATGGTTGAACATACAGAACACCCAATGCTGCAGAGGTGAAACAGGTTGTGTTTTTGTCAGTTCTGGGTCTCTGTGAGAATACTGTTATCATTTCAGAAAGTTTGTAGTCAAGTGAGAAAACCACATAACTGAAGCAAAAAAATTATACCCGTGACACAAAAAAGAATGAAAATTACAGTTCATGTGGTTGTGCATTCGGATCAATGTGAGAAATGTTCAAACGCGTTCAAAGAGATGTTCACCTGCTGTGAATTTGAGTAATCAACATACCTGACCGGGTTTATAATAACCAGCAAGGGTCAACCTGCAAATAATCCGTTCTGCTGACGTAAAAGCAGAAAGTTACCAAAAGAATGTTGTTATACGTTTTGTCGTCATTCAAAAAAACAAGCCGTTGTAAAGTTTTTTTATTGCAAATGCGTGTGACTTTTTAAAAAAGTAAATCTTGGTTGCCAGATGAGTGAAAAGGCTTCGCTAAACTTGGTCGACGCCTAAAATCAACGCATACTCATCAGGCATTGACTTAACTGACCGTTCCTTGTAAAAGCGATGTTCATAAGTGGCCTTTGGGTCTCCAGCGCAGAACAATTTGCACCACCCTGTGTTCAGCACATCGTCGCCAACACCCTGTGCCAGAGCAACGAACGCACAAACTGCAACAACTGAGCTCAGAAGTCGACCAGAATCTATCATTTTTTTAGATTTTGTTCATCTGCCACTTTTGTTAGTTGGACAAAATGTTACAATGCTGGTTTCGAACAGCCAGATGAAAATTTATAAATATCTGAAGTTTAACGCTTCTTGTTGTTCAAACCACGCAAAAGGTGTGCTCCTTTGGTTTCTATTTTTTTGGTCACCTTTTTTGGTTAAAAATGGCTTTGGTGTGAAAGCAACTGGCCGGTGTACCACGCTTACCACCTTCATGATGGTCAGTGGTAAACATGGAACACCACCAAGACGCTTTTTACCACAATGATTTTTGGGAAAGACCGCCGAACAGCCAACAAGGAAATCTCCTTGCGTGGTGAAGCTGAAAGAAAAGTATTGCTCCTTTCTGTGTCTACACACAGCTGATTGGATACTATTTAGAAAAGTAAGGACACAAACAGCAGTAACGATAATTGTCTTTTTGTAATAACCTTCACTAAATAAAATCATTCTTTCGATTCGTAACAATGGGGTTCGTTCTGTCATCAAAAGTGCAATAAAAATTATGCCCTTTTGCAAAAAATTGCTTGCATAATTTTCAACTAAATACTCGTAAAAACTAATAGCAACAATACTCGTAAAGCAGTTCTTTCACAGCTGTCCTGGAAACAGTCGTTTTGCAAGTACCCCAGCCCACGTTATCTCAATCTCTCAGGCTACAATCTACAATCTACAGACTGTAATAATAGTGAGGCTGCAATGGTGTTCACAGAAAACAAAAACAATTTTATCACAGGTTGTAAAGACACGTGTGAATTTCATAATACATGTTTACTGTGCACTGCAGTTTAAGCTAAAATGTTTTTTCAAAGTAATGGCAACATGCAGTGAAACAATACGAGACCCAATAATTGAAAAAACTAATCAACAAAGAAAATTCGGCTAAAAAGAGAAAAAAACGGTCAATTAGAGATGCAGAAGTGAAATCATCAGAGCAACAGCTTTTCCAAACACAGTGTCCTTTTCAATTGGACATCCACTCAAAAGCCAGCGGGATAACTTTGATCACTGCGTCTGTTGTCAGTGCTTGCGATCAGGTATGGCTCGTTCTCAAACGTTTGTACCGCCTGAGCATTGCTGAATCGACGGAATGGCTCTAGTTGGTGGCCGCGCGCTTTCAGAGCCGCCACGAGCTCCTAAAACTGGATGTTGGCGTCACCACCGACATGCAGCGTGATTTAATGGCAGTTCGGATTTGTGGACGGCAGATTTCTCACAGTGACTGTAAACTAGATTCAAGCACACACCGGTGGGTACATACATCGTAGAGTGTATATGAATTTGACTCTCTACGACGTCAGCAACTGCAGGAGCCAATTTCTTATCAACTGATGGCACATTTTGCCTGCTGTTTTATCTTTTTTGTAAAATGATTATTGTCGCCACATCAGCCAGGTGTTCTCAGAAACAAACGATCATTTCACTTCCCTTGTACCTCGCTCAACTCCGGCTCATACTTCGTCAGCATTGGGTCGAGTTGATTGTGAATACGCGGCGCACTGACCGCTTCGCTGACTGTCTCGCCCAAGAGCAGCGCGCGCGGCCACGTACGCCGTCGTGGAGATGATCCGGGAGCCACCCTGTGCGCCGACAACCAGACGAACCTGTGAAAACGTTGACGCTGTGTTTCTCAACAATAAAGAATAGCCGGCGACATTTTACAAACCTCTCACTGACTGCAGCATATTTGCGTCGAAACCCCTCCATCCCCAACAACGCCGCTCAATGAAACGGCAGATTTACCGAATTTATGAATTAACCTGTGCTGTGTATGGAGCTCTCTTGTCAAGAAAAAAAGCAAAACAGTAGCAAACGTACAGGGTGTTTCAGAAGTAGTGGGCAGGTGTTTAATGCGTCACTCGAGTTGTGTTGAACCATATTCAATAAAATTTTAGCATTTTGGAAAGTTCACTTTGGATTTGTGCAAAATTCAAAAATATTAACCTGAACACGGATGACAGATAAAACACACAAAAATTTGATTTCAGCACGCAACTGGGGTTCTTATTTGTACGGTGAAACGGAGGAAACTTAGCTTTTTTCAGTAAGTGAGAGAGAATAGAATGTTTTTTATATATTTTTTTTTTTTTTGTTTTTAAATACCGGCTTTTGAACGTTAACGAGGTAACGCGAGAAGGCAGTTTTGGCCGTGACGGATAGGTGCAAGGAGATAGCTAATGTGAAGAGAAAAGATAGTTGACAACGTTGGTGTGAGTTTGTTATCGCCAAATATTTTGAAGTGTTCTTTTGAAGTTATTAGTTTCTTTGTTTTTCGGTGTCTGTAATTTATTTTCTGTTATTTAATTTGGTTTCTATACGTTGAAATAATTCTTTGAAATCTCACAAATCTAAGTTAATTTCTGAACAACTGTCTAAAATTTCATTAAATGGTCGTACACAACTCGAAAATGACGCGTCCAACACCTACACACTACTTCTGAAACACCCTGTAGTTGTTTCATACAAAAGTGTAGATTGCTACGTTCCGAGAAAAAAAAAACCTAACGATTGCACAGCCAACCTTGCCGGTGTCCCTGTCGAACACAACAATGGGCGACGTCGACGACTGCGGCCGTTTGCCGGGTGCCACGAAGTTCGCCGCGCAGGGACGCACCCCATAGGCGTTCGTGTGCCCCGGCGTGCTGAAGTCGTCCATGTGACAGTTCCAGATCAGACCCGTCGAGCGAGAGCGACGCTTGGCGCCGAAACTGCACAAAAAATGCGGGTGAGCAAAAAGAGGCTTTTGAAATGTTGAACATTAGCACCGAGTAAAAAGAGGCCACAAATTCGGCTACTAACCCGGTTACTCAGTAGCCGATCAAAAAACAGCAAAAAGTGGTCACAATTTTGGCTACTAATCCGATTACTTGGTAGCCGATCAAAACGCCTGATGATTTTTTACAGTACACAACTCACTGACACCAACTTAATATTTATAGACAACGTCATCGACACAGCGTTGCCGTCAGCGTCCACAATGGACAGGTGCGATGTGCCCTCCTGCGCGCTCGACGTGAATTCTGCCCCGTAGTAAGCGAACGGTTGCGCGCGCGAGCGCACTCGCTCTCGAATCGACTCGGCGTAACTCGCGCTGGTCATCTGGCGCGATAGCTGAAAGTTGCGAGAAGTCACATGGAAAATGGAAGCGTGATCGATTTGAAAGCTAGCATTTGTAAGGGATGCGCCAGAGGAATCCCTGATCGGGAGCTTGTATCGCCGTGAGTTTTACTAAACGGTCTTTCTAATTCGCAGTCAAATCCCAAACGCCTAACCTCGAGAACATGCGGCACAAAGTCGACATCGGCAAGTCGACTCCGATCGGCGTACGCCAGTTTCATCGATTCAAAAATTATGTAGAACTCCGTCTCATTCTCATTTATTTCGTCCGTTCACGTTTTGTTCCGCTCCATGCCATGGCCCAAAGACCTTTTATGAAATTTAGAATGTTTCGTTTGTTTCAAAACGAAAATCCTCGTTATGCAATGTAAGTGTAACCGAGAGCCCGGTGCCTGAATTCAACCATTCCAATCATTTCGCCAGCCCGTATACCAGCAATCACGTTGATCAGCGCGAGTGTCACCACGCCAGACGACGGTGGTGGTGGCGCGCACGCTCTCAGAGGCCCGTCGAGGAAGTCCGTGTACAACATTTGCTCTTGGTCACGGATCTTCGACCGATAGCTGGCCATGTCCTCGCGTGTCATGATGCCGCCTGCAAATAAGAAATCGCCGGTTCAGATCAGCTGAATTTTTTTAAAGAATTCCAAATTCATGTGTCGTTCACGGTACCACAGTACTCACCACCATCCCGTATCTCCCTTATCATCGGCCCCGTCATTTCCTCACTGTCATAGAACAACTTTATCGGGTCCTCTGCTTCTGCCAATCGTTCGAGTGTGCGAATCAGTGCAGGCTGCTGCATCACTTGACCAGATTGAAATATTTTGCCAGTGGATGGGTTGATGAACACGCTGGAAGAGTTATGGTTTTTTTCAAATTACACTCAAACCAAAATTATTCAAGCAAAACGGGTTAGTTTGTTAGTTTCTTTCACTTTTCGCGGCATGCATCATTCAAGATTATGTAACCAATCGCTCACATACAAGGTCAGTCAGACTCCAGTTGGAAATCAAATGATCAAATACTGAATTCTGATTGGATGTGTCGCGTGCTTCTAGCACGACCAATCAGTGCAATCAACAAGTGGAGCGATGGTGCAACTAAGCTCCTTGGTGTCCCGGCAGGTGCGTCCCTGCCCTGGCGTACCGTTTTTGCCGAGCTCACAGGAAAAGCAGTCGTATGACTGCCATGCAGCTGTCGGCGCATTGCCGAGCTGATATGAGTCAGAACACTCGCCAGCCTCAACAACAACAAGCCAATCAGCGCACCTAATTCAAATGTTACACCACTGACTCAAACGTCGAATTCGGCTGATCTACACTGAAGCGCGCGTATCGCGGCCGATTCAAAAAGTACGCCAACAACGGTGACACCTATCCGTGCTTCCAGCGTCAATCACCGCTGCACAGCTCGCGCCACTCAATTTGCCGCTGCCGTAACGTTTGTAGCCGTCCCCATTCTGATCCGCGGAGGCAACGCCGTGGACGCTGCCATCCCGACGGCGCTCTGCATCGGGCTGATGTACCCGCACAATGCTGGACTCGGTGGCGGCCACTTCATGAACATTTATAACAGGTTTTTCGCAAAAAATGCTCTTACTTTTTCTTGTCATTAAATTTCGTTGCTGTTTTTTGTGAACTGCGCAGAAGCACTCGCACGTGCACTGCGGTGGACGCACGCGAAGTGGCGCCAGCAGCGGCTTCGGTGCACATGTTCTCCGGCTTTGAGGAGGCTGTGAACGCCTCGCTAGTTGGTGCGTTTTGATTGTGCTTTTTTTGTCATCATCACCGCAAGCTGTGAAAACTGCTTGGAATGATGCGGTGTCAGAGCTGTCAGAATCAGAATAAATGAGTCCATACCGTGGCAATTGTCAAGCACAGCTTGTCTTCTGATGATTCAGTCTGATAACGTACATCATGTTGATTCCAGTAGGTTGTAACAGACTTTTTATTCAGGTTGGCTAGCGATCGCGGTGCCCGGCCACCTTCACGGGCTGCACACGGCCTACAAACGTTACGGCAGCGGCAAATTGAGTTGGCGCGAGCTGCTGCAGCCGGTGATTGACGCTGGAAAGCACGGAATCAGGGTGTCACCGTTGTTGGCGTACTTTTTGAATCGGCCGCGATACGCGCGCTTCATTGTAGATCAGCCGAATTCGACGTTTGAGTCAGTGGTGTAACATTTGAATTAGGTGCGCTGATTGGCTTGTTGTTGTTGAGGCTGGCGAGTGTTCTGACTCATATCAGCTCGGCAATGCGCCGACAGCTGCATGGCAGTCATACGACTGCTTTTCCTGTGAGCTCGGCAAAAACGGTACGCCAGGGCAGGGACGCACCTGCCGGGACACCAAGGAGCTTAGTTGCACCATCGCTCCACTTGTTGATTGCACTGATTGGTCGTGCTAGAAGCACGCGACACATCCAATCAGAATTCAGTATTTGATCATTTGATTTCCAACTGGAGTCTGACTGACCTTGTATGTGAGCGATTGGTTACATAATCTTGAATGATGCATGCCGCGAAAAGTGAAAGAAACTAACAAACTAACCCGTTTTGCTTGAATAATTTTGGTTTGAGTGTAATTTGAAAAAAAACCATAACTCTTCCAGCGTGTTCATCAACCCATCCACTGGCAAAATATTTCAATCTGGTCAAGTGATGCAGCAGCCTGCACTGATTCGCACACTCGAACGATTGGCAGAAGCAGAGGACCCGATAAAGTTGTTCTATGACAGTGAGGAAATGACGGGGCCGATGATAAGGGAGATACGGGATGGTGGTGAGTACTGTGGTACGGTGAACGACACATGAATTTGGAATTCTTTAAAAAAATTCAGCTGATCTGAACCGGCGATTTCTTATTTGCAGGCGGCATCATGACACGCGAGGACATGGCCAGCTATCGGTCGAAGATCCGTGACCAAGAGCAAATGTTGTACACGGACTTCCTCGACGGGCCTCTGAGAGCGTGCGCGCCACCACCACCGTCGTCTGGCGTGGTGACACTCGCGCTGATCAACGTGATTGCTGGTATACGGGCTGGCGAAGTGATTGGAATGGTTGAATTCAGGCACCGGGCTCTCGGTTACACTTACATTGCATAACGAGGATTTTCGTTTTGAAACAAACGAAACATTCTAAATTTCATAAAAGGTCTTTGGGCCATGGCATCGGAGCGGAACAAAACGTGCAACGGACGAAATGAAATGAGCAATGAGACGGAGTTCTACCATCAATTTATTGAATCGATGAAACTGGCGTACGCCGATCGGAGTCGACTTGCCGATGTCGACTTTGTGCCGCATGTTCTCGAGGTTAGGCGTTTGGGATTTGACTGCGAATTAGAAAGACCGTTTAGTAAAACTCACGGCGATACAAGCTCCCGATCAGGGATTCCTCTGGCGCATCCCTTACAAATGCTAGCTTTCAAATCGATCACGCTTCGATTTTCCATGTGACTTCTCGCAACTTTCAGCTATCGCGCCAGATGACCAGCGCGAGTTACGCCGAGTCGATTCGAGAGCGAGTGCGCTCGCGCGCGCAACCGTTCGCTTACTACGGGGCAGAATTCACGTCGAGCGCGCAGGAGGGCACATCGCACCTGTCCATTGTGGACGCTGACGGCAACGCTGTGTCGATGACGTTGTCTATAAATATTAAGTTGGTCGTCAGCTGAGTTGTCGTCACTGTAAAAAATCATCAGGCGTTTTGATCGGCTACCAAGTAATCGGATTAGTAGCCAAAATTGTGACCACTTTTTGCTGCTTTTTGATCGGCTACTGAGTAACCGGGTTAGTAGCCGAATTTGTGGCCTCTTTTTGCTCGGTGCTAATGTTCAACATTTCAAAAGCCTCTTTTTGCTCACCCGCATTTTTTGTGCAGTTTCGGCGCCAAGCGTCGCTCTCGCTCGACGGGTCTGATCTGGAACTGTCACATGGACGACTTCAGCACGCCGGGGCACACGAACGCCTATGGGGTGCGTCCCTGCGCGGCGAACTTCGTGGCACCCGGCAAACGGCCGCAGTCGTCGACGTCGCCCATTGTTGTGTTCGACAGGGACACCGGCAAGGTTGGCTGTGCAATCGTTCATTGGTTTTTTTTTTCTCGGAACGTAGCAATCATGACACTTTTGTATGAAACAACTACAGGGTGTTTCAGAAGTAGTGTGTAGGTGTTGGACGCGTCATTTCTCGAGTTGTGTACGACCATATTCAATGAAATTTTAGACAGTTGTTCAGGAAAGTTCAACTTAGATTTGTGCAGGATTTCAAAGAAATTCATTTATCTGCACACGAATGACATAGCAAAACACGAAAATTTTCAAAAATGAACCAGAAAATAGCAGATTACACGATACCACCGAAAAACAAAGGACAACACTCAATGCAAACATTCAAAAGAACACTTCAAAATATGTATGGCGATAACAGCAAACATCAACAACAACGACAACGTTGTCAACTCAATCATATTTCTCAGTGTCCACCATATGAGCCTCAATGCATCGCTTGCACCTATCCGTCACGGCCAAAACTGCCTTCTCGCGCATGTACACTCGTCTAGCACGTTCCAAAAGCCGGTAAATATTAAAAACAAACAAAAACAAACAAATCAAATAAAAAACATTTCGTATTCATGCATGCATGCAACGATTCAACTGAAAACAAGCTAATGTTTCCTCCTGGTTTCACCCGGTACCAAATAAGAACCCCCAGTTGCGTGCTGAAATCAAAGTTTTTGTGTGTTTTACTCTGTCATCCGTGTTCAGGTTAATGAATTTCTCTGAAATTTTGCACAAATCCAAAGTGAACTTTCCTGAACAACTGCCTAAAATTTTATTGAATATGGTTCAACACAACTCGAGAAATGACGCATTAAACACCTGCCCACTACTTCTGAAACACCCTGTACGTTTGCTACTGTTTTGCTTTTTTTCTCTGACAAGCAGGAGCTCCATTACACAGCACAGGTTAATTCATAAATTCGGTCAAATCTGACCGTTTCATTGAGCGGCGTTGTTGGGGATGGGAGGGGTTTCGACGCAAATATGCTGCAGTCAGTGAGAGGTTTGTAAAATGTCGCCGGCTATTCTTTATTGTTGAGAAACACAGCGTCAACGTTTTCACAGGTTCGTCTGGTTGTCGGCGCACAGGGTGGCTCCCGGATCATCTCCACGACGGCGTACGTGGCCGCGCGCGCGCTGCTCTTGGGCGAGACAGTCAGCGAAGCGGTCAGTGCGCCGCGTGTTCACAATCAACTCGACCCAATGCTGACGAAGTATGAGCCGGAGTTGAGCGAGGTACAAGCGAAATGAAATGATCGTTTGTTTCTGAGAACACCTGGCTGATGTGGCGACAATAATCATTTTACAAAAAAGATAAAACAGCAGACAAAATGTGCCATCAGTTGATAAGAAATTGGCTCCTGCAGTTGCTGACGTCGTAGAGAGTCAAATTCATATACACTCTACGATGTATGTACCCACCGGTGTGTGCTTGAATCTAGTTTACAGTCACTGTGAGAAATCTGCCGTCCACAAATCCGAACTGCCATTAAATCACGCTGCATGCCGGTGGTGACGCCAACATCCAGTTTTAGGAGCTCGTGGCGGCTCTGAAAGCGCGCGGCCACCAACTAGAGCCATTCCGTCGATTCAGCAATGCTCAGGCGGTACAAACGTTTGAGAACGAGCCATACCTGATCGCAAGCACTGACAACAGACGCAGTGATCAAAGTTATCCCGCTGGCTTTTGAGTGGATGTCCAATTGAAAAAAACACTGTGTTTGGAAAAGCTGTTGCTCTGATGATTTCACTTCTGCATCTCTAATTGACCGTTTTTTTCTCTTTTTAGCCGAATTTTCTTTGTTGATTAGTTTTTTCAATTATTGGGTCTCGTATTGTTTCACTGCATATTGCCATTACTTTGAAAAAACATTTTAGCTTAAACTGCAGTGCACAGTAAACATGTATTATGAAATTCACACGTGTCTTTACAACCTGTGATAAAATTGTTTTTGTTTTCTGTGAACACCATTGCAGCCTCACTATTATTACAGTCTGTAGATTGTAGATTGTAGCCTGAGAGATTGAGATAACATGGGCTGGGGTACTTGCGAAACGACTGTTTCCAGGACAGCTGTGAAAGAACTGCTTTACGAGTATTGTTGCTATTAGTTTTTACGAGTATTTAGTTGAAAATTATGCAAGCAATTTTTTGCAAAAGGGCATAATTTTTATTGCACTTTTGATGACAGAACGAACCCCATTGTTACGAATCGAAAGAATGTACGATTATTTTATTTAGTGAAGGTTATTACAAAAAGACAATTATCGTTACTGCTGTTTGTGTCCTTACTTTTCTAAATACCGTAAAGTCTTGCATATAAGGTCTCCTTATATAAATCTGAAAATCAAAAATTTCTGAAAAAAGTGGAATTTCGTGTGACAACCTTATAAGTGCGAGGAGGTCTTATAAAGCGAACATTAGGAATTTCGGGCCTTATAAACGGGGTAGGATTTCGACCAAGTCAAAATTTTGAATTTTTTGGTTTCCCGCCGTGTGACACTCCGCCCACTTTTGGGTGGGGGTCTTATAAGTGGGAGGAACCTTATATGCAAGACTTTACGGTAGTATCCAATCAGCTGTGTGTAGACACAGAAAGGAGCAATACTTTTCTTTCAGCTTCACCACGCAAGGAGATTTCCTTGTTGGCTGTTCGGCGGTCTTTCCCAAAAATCATTGTGGTAAAAAGCGTCTTGGTGGTGTTCCATGTTTACCACTGACCATCATGAAGGTGGTAAGCGTGGTACACCGGCCAGTTGCTTTCACACCAAAGCCATTTTTAACCAAAAAAGGTGACCAAAAAAAATAGAAACCAAAGGAGCACACCTTTTGCGTGGTTTGAACAACAAGAAGCGTTAAACTTCAGATATTTATAAATTTTCATCTGGCTGTTCGAAACCAGCATTGTAACATTTTGTCCAACTAACAAAAGTGGCAGATGAACAAAATCTGAAAAAATGATAGATTCTGGTCGACTTCTGAGCTCAGTTGTTGCAGTTTGTGCGTTCGTTGCTCTGGCACAGGGTGTTGGCGACGATGTGCTGAACACAGGGTGGTGCAAATTGTTCTGCGCTGGAGACCCAAAGGCCACTTATGAACATCGCTTTTACAAGGAACGGTCAGTTAAGTCAATGCCTGATGAGTATGCGTTGATTTTAGGCGTCGACCAAGTTTAGCGAAGCCTTTTCACTCATCTGGCAACCAAGATTTACTTTTTTAAAAAGTCACACGCATTTGCAATAAAAAAACTTTACAACGGCTTGTTTTTTTTTGAATGACGACAAAACGTATAACAACATTCTTTTGGTAACTTTCTGCTTTTACGTCAGCAGAACGGATTATTTGCAGGTTGACCCTTGCTGGTTATTATAAACCCGGTCAGGTATGTTGATTACTCAAATTCACAGCCGGTGAACATCTCTTTGAACGCGTTTGAACATTTCTCACAGATCCGAATGCACAACCACATGAACTGTAATTTTCATTCTTTTTTGTGTCACGGGTATAATTTTTTTGCTTCAGTTATGTGGTTTTCTCACTTGACTACAAACTTTCTGAAATGATAACAGTATTCTCACAGAGACCCAGAACTGACAAAAACACAACCTGTTTCACCTCTGCAGCATTGGGTGTTCTGTATGTTCAACCATGACGAAATAAAAACGTTGAAAGCACTCAAAGAATACGGCGTGGCAGACGCGATGGACTACGGTAACAACGGCACCATATATACTGGACCGTGCTACCTGTGCCAGCAGTGGCTGGATGAAGGTTGTATGTAGCTTCAGTCACATAATTGGTTTGCTATATCGTCAAATGGAGTTTTATAAAGTAACAATCGAATTTCAAGGCGACACTGTCACCAAAGAGGACGTGTTCACATTCGTGAGTAACCCGACAGACGAGTATTGCTGCAAGCAGTCGCGACACTTTTACGCACCGCGTTGCTAATAAGGTTATGCATCGATGTCACACATAAACAGTGAAATGTGATCACTATGAAACCGGCATTTTTTGGTTTTCTTCAAAAATATGCGTACTTTCGTTGCAACAACAATGTTACTGTGATTCCAATTCCGTTGTAAATGTTGCAAGAGCGGCATCAGTTTGGGCACCAGAGAGAGAACGTGTGAAGCCACTCAAAACAGCAAAACGTGAAGCACAATTAATGAACAAAAACGTGCAATCAACACATGTACACATCACAGCATCGACTCGTAAACGTTGGTCAATTTCAATTGTTTCAATGACCTCTGAAGATTCGCCTCACCAGTGTCACAACCAAATTTATTGTTCAAGGCACCTTGCGCCACCGGGTTACTGACATTCTTGTAATGCTGCTGTTGGTGATCATCACTCACATCCGAAGCACGATTCGATGTTGGTGATTGGTCGGTGGAATGCGACGAATTCGCGAATGAATGAAAGCACTGGTGGCTCGTGTGCTCGCTGATTGGCGGTAGATTTTGAAACTGATATGAAGCAGTTTGCAAGTGCAGACAATTCTCAGGAGATGTTGTTGGTTCGTCTCGTTCTAAAGGCTCGTAATGGTCGTATGCGTGTTGCTGCGATGCTGAAAATGCGAGACTATGCTGCATGAAACCAGTGGAAGACACTGGGTAGCGCTGCATAAAGTTCTCGGAAAATTTAGTATTGTGCTGTGCTGCACCAACTGATGATGCTGGATAATGTTGCATGACGTCAGAGTTATGCTGCTTAAAGTTTGTGGAAGACACAAGATGATGCTGTGAAAGGTCGTGGCTTAACGCTGGATTATGCTGCATGAAGTCGTTGACGTTTGACGATTCATTAAGTAGCATAATATCACTTGGCTGGCTGGAGATGCTGGGTGTTGAACGATACGCCAAACTGCCGTTGGTAAATGGAAATGACATCAATCCTGATGATGCGGCATGATGCTGCATAACGCTCGGAGATGCCGACATCACCATGACATTATTATGTGAATGCAATGGCAGGTTGTTGTTGCTGCCGCTGTGTTGAACCACATTGCTATCGTGGTTGTTGCTGTTGTTGTTGCGAAGTTGCGCCTGAGTTTATGATTTAGAAGTTGCTGTTGTTGTTGTTGTTGTTGTTGTTGTTGCAAAGGAGCCTGAGTAATTCATGTTGCAAAAAAGTCTGCAAAATGTGTTGAGGGTTGAAAAAGTTTCTCGCGTGGGCATACAACCAGTGAACGTAAGCAGACGTTTTCACCTGCAAACTGGTCATGTCCACCATGGCGTACGGCCGGATGGGGACTTGCAATCGTGCGACTGAGGTCGGTAGCACGTGGACTGCCCGTTCCAGTTTCTCCAATCGTTCTTGCATGTCGTTGCTAGTCTGAAACAATGATGCACTGTAAGTGCGAACTGTTGTGGTTGTGTCTCTAAGAGGCCATCAGTTCACAGTCCAGCTAAACTCAACACCCAATCATAAATGTTCCCCAATTATAACCAACCTCACTGCCGCCTGTGCTATTCCGCAAGTTGCGCTGAATCTCAATGGACAGCTGTCTTTTGTAGTTGTGCATGCGGTCGCAGGCGAACAGCTTTTCTGGCGGCACCGACCACGCAACACATTCGACTGTGCCAGCGTCCTGTTCGTAGCTGTCAGTGGTGTTTGGAGCAAGCTGATGTGCTTGGTTGGTTTGCGGCAGGAAGACACTCGTTAACACAAGCGAACAACCGAACTGCGTTGGCAGCAGCGGAAGCAAGGGGCTTTTCTGAATAACAAACGGTCAGAATGAACTTTTCTGGAAATCAAAGGCTTTGTCGGTGACAAAAACACCATTTAATTCATAAAAAACACCTGAAAATGAACCGACTGGAACAAACCTGATTTTCGCCAATCCACACCGCTTTCAAGGTGTTCTTTGTGGCCAATGCAGAATACGGCAGATACTGGAGTCGATTTGCTCGAACATCAAGCACCGTCAATTCGGAAAACTGCGCGAAAACATCGGGCAACGTTTGAAGGCGGTTCCAACTGAGATCCACAATTCGCAGGCGACGACAACCACAGATCTGGAAAGTTGATTAGATTGGTGGAAAAGTTAAATTCTGATAAAAAATACAATTTTACACCACTTTTGAAATTGTCAGATATTTTCTCACCTGTCTAGGCAACGCCGTCAAATGATTGTGGGCCAGTGACAGCTCTTGAAGGTTTTTGAGACTGGCAATATTGGCGCTGAGCGACTCAATCTGGTTGTGACGTGCCGATAATCGTCGAAGATTGTGACACCTGATTAAAAATTTACAAAATTCAATAAACCCTTTACGGACGAAACTGAACGCCAGATTCAATCATAAACGCTTTCACCCAATCGTCACAACTTTGTGCGAACCTACTGAAAACTGCACTGACCTGCCAATCGAGTCAGGCAGCTCCTTCAATTGGTTGCCATCCAGCAGCAACACTCGTACGAAGAGCGCATCGAAATCCGGCAGTGACTTCAACTGATTGTCACACATGTCTAAATGGGCCAGTGACTCCAAGTATTCCAGTTGTGTGGGCATGATCGTCAGATAGTTGTGCGCCAACTCCAGCAGTTCCAGTTGTCGGAGACGACAGATTGGCTGAAAACGTTAAGAGCAAGTGCAGAAGTTTTAAACACATGCATTGATTGCAGCATTGCCTATTGGGCTGCGTCTTGGATTTGCATGCCATGCAGCCAATCGATCGGCCGGCCCAGTTCTAGTGCGGAACAATCTAACTTTGTTCAGCTTTGTCCAAAAAGTTAACCCGAACGCCAACCTGCGGCAATTGCAACAACTCGTTCCACGAAGCGTCCAGAATTCGCAAGCACAGCATCTCTCCAATAGACGCCGGTAACCGCTGCAACTGATTATGCGCGCACAGTAAGTTCTCCAGTCGCGTCAATCTTCCAATGGTGTTCGGCAAGGATTTCAGTCGATTCGAACAGACATCCAACAGTTTCAATTGACCGAGCAATCCGATGTTCTTTGGCAACTGCTTCAATTGGCAACCAGACAAGGACAATTCGGTTAAGCTGTGCAGAGTTGCGATGCAGGATGGCATGGCTGGTAAGGTGTTGAGTGAAACGTCCAGCCTGGTGAGATGCGTGCAGAACTTCAACGTGTCTGGCAGGTTGCTGAGATCTGGATAGCGCCTTTATGCTAGAGTTAGGAAAATGTTCCGGAAATCAGAAACACAACACCAACAGAAAGAAGCAGATCCATCAACAAACCGTTTCGTTGCAGATTGAGCGCGGTCAACTCTCTCAGCACGCCGATGCTGGGCGTGAGCTCGCTTAGGTGATTGTCGCATAACAGCAGTTCATGCAGTTGGCGATTGTCCAGTACCACCTGTGAATCGCTCATCAGTTTGATTAACAATAAAGCCATGTTCAAATTCTAGCTTTAGATGGAAGATCATTTAGTGTTTCAGCAATGAAAATGTTTAAAATCAGAAATCACAATTTAACAGAAAAGCACAAATTACCTGAGGCACATTTTCCAAGCCATTCGAGGACAAATCGATCTCGAGCGACTTCCAATTCGAGCCAGTGTTGTTCCAATTGCCTCCAGTTTCACGATTCACGTTGTTCACACTAACGCTAGCTCCTTTGCAATCAGTAGTCAAATTATTTCGGCAAAATCGCTCGAAATAGTTCATGGAAGTCATCGATTGGTTCGACCTTTTCGCCGTCGAATGCCGCAAAACGGGTGTCGAGGCAGAGAAATCGCCACCGAAACTCGCATTATTACAAATGAAATGGTCTTGTTTTTGAACGATTCGGCGACTGTTGGCGCCTTTCTTTGCAATCGAAAATGCACCGCTGCTGGCGGATGCTTGACGGTGTGTGAGTTTACGCCAAAATGAGCGAATGGTACCCGTGTGACGATTGGCATTGTTGACGTTGCCGTGGCAAACGTTCGACCGTTGTTCGATTGTGCCACTCATGATATGCTAAACGCCAGTTTGCGTGACCCCAATTTCCAGTGATAATTTTTGTGTGCCTGAAAGTATGAAGAAATAATGATCGAGTGGTGAAAAGTGTGATGATACAACAGAATACCTGATAGAAGCAGGCATACAGACATTAACAACACAGCACAAAATGATGAGAATCATGCAAATATGAAAGCCTAAAAGCCGAACAAAAGGTGGAAACAAATGATGGATTTTCAAAATGTGCGCGACTTACAATTCCTAAAGTCTTTTGATTACCATAATGTCGAGTCTGTACTTTTGATTTATTCATTTCGTAACTTCGCGTTATATTCACACAATTATGGCATTACAGAAATCATAAAAAATATAATTTCTTCCATTATAAAACCAACAAATAAACGAAAAAAAGAATCGAACGAGAACAAAAGCTAGCAAAATCCACAAAATAGCGGTGAAATCAGCGCACAAAACATCCACAATTAAAAATCGGTTTCTGATCGGACTGCCGTGTAATAACACTGCATGGAGATTAATAAAATTAATAAAAACATATGTTAAACACTGTTAAAATATTTCGTTGCTTTGTTCGAAAACAAGCAAATTTCCATGCAGAATTACAAAATACAGAATTACGTCATAATCATCAGATATCAGATAAAACTCTGAAATTGGTGACAAAATCAAAGGGCTAAAAAGAACCAGTGCTACCCTTTTCGGTTGGGAGGGATGGCAATTCAGGAGTTGAACAAACTACCAGCAACAGTAAACATTCTTTCAAAACAGGTTTAAACAAAATTTGAAAAAAAAATTACAACAGAAACATTTAACGGTATCGTTCAATCTGTGAGTGTAGACAGTTTCGAAACTACATCAAAATATAGATCTGCAAACGCACCAAGAAGCCACTAAAAATAGTAAAGACACTATAATGTGAAGAATATTTCCAAGTAAAATAATTTTGTTCTCATTATACATGTACGAGTAATTCGAAGAAAAAAAACCATCATAAGATCTTTGAACTAAACATAGTATTTTGAAAATAAATCCGCATAACTTTCGCAAATAAATACCAAATGATTCACAACAACAAACAAGAGCGCAATCGAGAGTATGAAATTTTGCTTGGCAGCACCCAAAAAAGCGGAAGGGAAACACCGAAATTTTGTGATTTTGAAAAAATTAAAGTGTCGATCAGTGCAAAGTTAGAAAATAATAAACGACAAAAAGCGAGTTAATCACACTACTTTTAGGGTGTGCGGAAGGCGCATAACCACCGCGTTCTCTATTGGTCCATGGAAGAAACAAAGTCCATACCTGAAGTCTCATTGACACGTGTTCGTCTGGAG